>JAQZBX010013743.1:6308-31870 GCA_029593785.1 Cabassous unicinctus
AAAAACAAAAAAATCCTTTTTTAAAAGAAATTATTCTTTTTTCTTTTTATCGCTGTATTATTGGATGTCCAGTGTACAGTGACACCTTCCCCCTCTCATTCCCCAGTGTGTCCCAAATTTTGATTTAATTTTCAAAGAAATTTTAAGTCACAGCAAATTCACACATGGAATACTAGAGATTCCCACATACCCAGCCTCCCTCCCCTTCCCTACCCCATATTAAAACCTTTTTTTTTTTTTATGGATGTTAGCATCTTTATAACTGTTATACAGATAGTAAAATATAGCAACTAAAAATTGTCAATGGTTTACAGTATAGTTTACAATTTAGACTGTACAGTTTAATAATTTTTGATGATATTTACCATGTCCTGTGTCCATTACTGTAAGGTAATGAAGAACATTTCCAATGACCACTAAATACCCCATTTAATCTTTTCTGTTCCTTCCTCCCCACCCCTTGGGGCATAAGACTCTCCCCTGTCTTGGCTTATGGGATGACAAGAGTCATAGTTACATGCCTTTGGTAGTCTAACCTGCCCTTCTTAATCTACCCACCTGTTAACCCTGCACCAACAAACCCAGTAAAATCTCTACCCACCTGTCGTATCCTTCAATATGTAACAATACTCTTTCAATTTACCATAGATTATGTCCATATGGGTGATGGCTCGCAACCTACCCTTCTCTCTCTCTCCCTTCTTAGCTTATCTTTCAGTCAGTGGTTCTCAGAAACTGTTAACTTTACTCAATTCAAATCAATGAAGTCATAAACTGTTCATCCTTCAATGCCTGGCTTGCTACACTCAACATAAGGTTTTCAAGATCCATCCATGTTATTCGATGTGTTAGCACTTTATTCCTTCTAACAGCTGAGTAATAGTCCATTGAATGTATGTACCACATTTTGCTTATCCATTCATCAGTTGATGGGCACCGGGCCTGATTCCAACTTTTGGCAATTGTGAAAAATGCTGCTATGAACATTGGTGTGCATATATCTGTTCTTGTGTTTGCTTTCAATTCTTCTGGGTATATACCCAGTAGTGGAATTGCTGGATCATATGAAAGATCTATTGCTAGTTTTCTGAGGAATCGCCAAACTGTTCTCCACAGTGGCTGGACAATTCCACAATCCCTCCAGCAGTGGATGAGAGTTCGTATTCCTCCACATCCTCTCCAACACTTATATTCTGCTGTTTTTTTAATGGCTGCCATTCTGATGGGTGCAAGATGGTATCTCATTGTGGTTTTGATTTGCATTTCCCTAATACCTAGTGATGTCGAGCATTTTTTCATGTGTTTTTAGGCCATTTGTATTTCTTCCATGTAGAAGTGTCTTTTCAGGTCACTTGCCCATTTTTTAAATGGGTTGTTTGTCTTTTTATTTTCGAGGTGAAGGATTTCTTTATATATGCAGGATATTAGGCTCCTATCAGATATATGATTGCCACATATTTTCTCCCATTGGGTAGGCTGCCTTTTTATGTTCTAATAACATCTTTGGGGTGCAGAAGTTTTTAATTTTGATGATATCCCTTTTATCTATATTTTCTCTTGCTGCTCATGCTTTGGCTTTGAAGTTCATGAAACCATTTCCTATTACAAGGTCCTGTTGATGCTTCCCTACATTATCTTCCAAGGTCTTTATGGTTTTGGCTCTTATATTTAGATCTTTGATCCATCTGGAGTTGATTTTTGTATAAGGTGTGAGATGGTATTCTCCTCTCATGCTTTTGGATATGGATATCCAGTTTTCCAAGCACCACTTGTTAAAGAAGCCATTGTCTCCCAACTGAGTGGGCTTGAGGGCCTTGTCGAATATCAGATGATGGTATATGCGAGGATCTATATCAGAATTCTCAATTCAGTTCCATTGGTCAGTATATCTATCCTTGTGCCAATACCATGCGGTTTTGATCACTGTAGCTTTTTAGTATGTTTTAAAGTCAGGTAATGTGATACTTCCAACTTCATTTTTCTTTGTGAATATGTCTTTGGCAATTTGGAGTGTCTTACCTCTCCAAATATATTTTGTGGTTAGTTTTTCCAGTTCCTTAAAAAATACAGTGTTGATTTTTATTGGGATTGCACGTTATCTGTATATTAGTTTGGGTAGGAGAGACATCTTGATGATGTTTAGTCTTCCTATCCATGAACAGGAAATATTTTTCCATTTATTTAAGTTTTTGATTTCCTTTAACAATTTTGTGTAGTATTCTGTATATAAGTCCTTTACATCTTTAAATTTATTCCTAGTATTTGATTCTTTTAGTTACTATTGTAAATGGTATATTTTTCTTGATTTCCTCCTCCGATTGCTCATTAATGGTGTACAGAAATGCTACTGATTTTTGAGCATTGATCTTGTAGCCTGCAACTTTCCTGAAGTCATTTATAAGTTCTAGAAGCTTTGCTGTAGATTTCTCAGTGCTTTCTATGTATAGGGTCAGGTCGTTTGTAAATAATGAAATTTTCACTTCTTCCTTTCCAATCTGGATGCCTTTTATGTCTTTTTCTTGCCTTAGTGCTTGGGCAAGTACTTCTAAGACAATGTTAAATTAGAGTGGTGATAGAGTGCATCCTTGTCTTGTTCCCAATCTCAGAGGGAAAGCTTTTAGGATTTCACCATTGAAAATGATGTTGGCTTTGAATTTTTCATATATACCCTTTATCATATTCAGAAAGTTTCCTTCTATTCCTATCTTTTGTAGTATTTTTATCAGGAAAGAGTGCTATATTTTGTCAAATGCTTTTTCTGCATCTATAGAGATGATCATGTGATTTTTTTCTTTCAAGCTTTTTATGTGGTGTATTGCATTGATTGATTTTCTTATATTGAACCATCCTTGCATACCCAGGGTGAAATCCACTTGGTCATGGTGGGTTTCATCCCGGGTATGAATGTTGGTCAACAACATTGATATGTTGTTGAATGTGATTAGCAAGTATTTTGTGGAGGATTTTAGCATCTAGGTTCATTAGAGAAATTGATCTGTAATTTTCCTTTCTTGTGGTACCTTTGTTTGGTTTTGGTATTAGGGTAATGTTAGCATCATAGAATGAGTTAGGCAATATTTCTTCTACTTCTATTTTTTGGAAGAGCTTAAGCAGAATTGGTGTTAGCTCTTTCCGGAATGTTTGTAGAATTAAGCTGTGAAGCCATCTGGTCCTGGGCTTTTCTTAGTTGGGAGGTTTTTGATGCCTGAGTTTATCTCTTTACTTGTAATTGGATGGTTGAGTTCATCAGTTTCTTCTTTCATCAATGTGGGCTGTTTGTGAGTTTCTAGAAACTTGTCCATTTCCTCTAAATTATCATTCTTGTTGGCATATAATTTTTCAAAGTATCCTCTTATGATACTCTTTATTTCTGTGGGGTCAGTAGTGATATCCCCTTGCTCATTCCTTATTTTGCGTATTTGAATCTGTTCTCTCTTTTTCTATGTTGTCTGGCTAAAGGTTTGTCAATTTTATTGATATTCTCGAAGAACCAGCTTTTGGTTTTGTTTATCGTTTCTAGTGCTTCTTATTCTCTATTTCATTTAGTTCTGCTTGAACCTTTGTTATTTCCTTCTTTCTACTTCCTTTTGGTTTAGTTTCTTGTTGTTTTTCCAATTCCTCCAAGTGTGCAGTTAAATCTTTCTTCTTTTTTAATATATGAATTTATGGCTATGAACTTCCCTCTCAGGACTGCTTTCGCTGCATCCCATAGGTTTTGATATGTTGTGTTGTCATTTTCATTAGTTTCAAGGTAGTTGCTGATTTCTTTTGAGATTTCCTCCTTGACCAACTGTTTGTTTAAGAGTGTGTTGTTTAACTTCCATATCCTTGTGCCTAACCTGTTTCTCTGGCCCTTAGTGATTTCCAATTTCATTCTGTTGTGGTCAGAGAAATTACTTTGTATAATCTGAATCTTTCTGAATTCATTGAGAGTTGTTCTGTGGCCTAGCATGTGGTCTATCTTGGAATATGTTCCATGTGCACTTGAGAAGAATGTAAATCCTGCTGTGTTTGGGTGTAGTGTTCTGTATATGTCTATTAAGTCCAGGTCCTCTAATGTATTGTTGAGAGCCTTTGTTTCTTTAGTGATTCTCTGTCTAGATGTTCCGTCTAATGATGATAAAGGTGTGTTAAAGTCCCCTGCTATAATTGTAGAGGCATTTATTTCTCCACTTAGTTTTTCCAGGGTTTGCTTCATGTATTTTGAGGCACCCCAATTAGGCACACAAATGTTTATCATTGTTCTCTCTTCTTGAGACATTACCCCTTTTACTAATATATAGTGTCCATCTTTGTCTCTTACGATAGTTTTGCATTTAAAGTTTATTTTGGCTGATATTAGAATAGCTACTCCTGCCCTTTTTTGGCTATTGTTAGCTTGTAAAGTGGTTTTCCAGCCATTCACTTTAAGCCTCCTTGAATCCCTGGGTCAAAGGAGGGTTTCTTTTAGACAGCATATACATGGATCATATTTCCTTATCCATTCTGCCAATCTGTGTCTCTTGATAGGTGAATTTAGTCCTTTAACATTCAGTGTTATTACTTGTAACAAATTTCTTACTTCAGCCATTTTTCTTTGCATTAATATATGTCATATGTTGTTTTTTTTGTTTTTGTCTTGTTAGTTGCTTTTAAACTCTCCTCCAACTCTCTCTCCCTTGTTTTTTCCTTTCAACTAGTAGAACTTCCTTAGTGTTTCTGATGTGCAGGTTTCTTATTGACATACTCTCTTAATTTCTGTTTATCTGTGAATATTATAAACTCTCTATCATTTTTGAATGCCAGTTTTGCTGGGTAGAGAATTCATGGCTGGAAGTTTTACTTTTAGTATTTTGACTATGTCATACCACTGTCTTCTTGCCTCCATGGTTTCAGCTGAGAAATCAGTACTTAATCTTATTGTGCTTCCCTTGTATGTGATGGTTCTCTTTTTCTCTTGCTGCCTTGAGTATTTTCTCTTTGTCTTGAGCATTGGACATTTTGACAAGTATATGTCTTGGAGTTGGCCTGTTGGGATTTATACTGTTTGGGGTGTGCTTTGCTTCCTGGATCTGCACATCCATCTCTCTCAATAGGGTTGGGAAGTTTTCAGCCATTATTTCCTTCAACACTTCTTCTCTTCCATTGTTCTTCTCTTCTCCTTCTGGGATGACCATAATGCGTATGTTTGAGCATTTTGTGTTGTCGGTCAATTCCCTGAGTCCCTGCTGGATTTTTTCTATCTTTCTGTCTATTTTTTCTACTATCTGTTTGATTTCAGATGTATTGTCTTCCACATCACTAATTCTTTCTTCTGCCTGTTCAAATCTGCTGCTATGTGAATCCAGCATCTTTTTGATTTATTGGATTGTGCCATTGGTCACCATCATATCCATTATCTTTTTGGGAGTGTTTACAATTTCTTCAGTATGTTCTCCCAGTGTCTTCTTTATATTCTTAATCTCTTCCTTTACTTCTTTAAGTTGGTCCATGATATTTGTTTGGAAAGCTTCGATTAGTTGTACAATGTTCTGCTTCACTTCCTGGTTTTTAGTTTGTTTATTGCATTGGTCCATGTTTTCCTGTTTCTCAGTGTGGTTTGCAATTTTTTGTTGCCCTCTAGTCATCATTTTATCTTGATGGATTTATTCAGTTGATTAGCTTCTCTCTCTGCTCTAGAGTTTTGTTTATCTGGTGGTTCTGTGTGTGTGTAAAGTTTTCTCTTTCATACTTTTTCTTCTTATTTTATTTCCTTGCTTCTTTCTATGTTCCCATGAAGGCAAAAGAGTAGGGCCAGAGGAATCGAAAGATGTAAGAAAGGATGAAGGATAATAGTAATATTGATAGAAGTTAGAAGAGGGGCCAAATAAGACTTAATGAAGTGAATATTAATCTCAAGTAGGCAGTGTAGAGTAATAGAAAAGAAAGTGGTGTACCTACAATGGACTGGGAAACCAAATAGAGGAATATATATATAATGATTTATAAGGCTAGAATTATGAGGAGGGAGAGAAAGATTCAAGAAAGGGCTGAAAGGAAAGAGTTAATATTACTAAAAAAAAAAGCAGAAAACAAAATATAGGGAATAGAAATTGACACCCTTGAGTTGTGGGCATATGGAAAAATGTGGTATTTAATAGCCACAACAGAAAGCAGAAGGCAGAAAGATGAGGGAAGGATAAGCGATAGTTTGGAATACAAAATCAATATATATAGAGAATGGGAAATTACTGAAGAAGAAGCACAGCAAAGAAGAGACAAGCTAGCAGCACCTAATTTTAAAAAAATGAAAGAAAGAAGAAAGGGGGGAGGAAAGAGGAAAGAAAAGCAAGAGACAACAAATAAACAGAGAAAAACCAAACAACCACACAAGCAAGCAGTCAAACAAAACTAAGGGTGATCAATATTCCCTGGGGTCCATGTGGATCCTCTCAGCCTGCTTGTGTTTATCAATCAGTTTCCCCACAGGGTTCTATATGCAGGTCCTGAAGCAGCTTTTGGCTATTAAACTAAATTAAAAAGAATTTATTTTTCATTTATTAGAGCGACTGTTTTATTTATTTATTTACTTTTTGGCATAATACAGGACCAAAAATAAGTCCTCCTCTAGACCACCCCCCTCACGGAGGGGACCCTGACTGGGCTCATGGAAACTAATCAAGCACTTCCCAATTTCTAGATTCCCCAGGGATGCTAAAGTTCTGATGTTTATCAGTGCAGAATGCTAAAAAAGCCCAACTCCGCCTGTCTGGATCAGAGCCCCAGTGTCACAGGGCTGCTGGTAAATCAGGTTTACTCAGCAGATTCACCTATCCCCTCAGCCTGGTGCTGCTTCAAGCTGGCTTATCTGCTCCCCAAAGTTGTGAGGGGGTCCAGGCAACCAAATCGACAGCAAAAATATCCCCTCTCTACTTTCTGACAGAACTCTCCCTCTTCCCAGCTCCGCGAGGCCTGGGGCTTATCCCTGGGCCGCTAGTCAAATCAACTCCTTTAGCAGATTCACCCCTCCCCTCCTCTGGGTGCCGATTCACTGCAGCTGTTTTGTTCATCTAAGTTACAAGGGACTTCAGGCAGCCAAATCCCCAGAAAAGAAAGCTCTCTTGCCAGAGCCCACCCTCAGAAAATGCCCCCTCCCATCAGGCCCTGTCACTCAGTTACCAGACGAGAGTCACGGTTCCAACTGGCTTTTTTTTTCCCCCTAAGGTTGGGGGTCAGCCGACTGTGTTAACCACCACAGGTAAGACTAAAACTCATGAATCTCTACCATTCAGTCATGCCATCGATCTGCCCAGATAGATGTCCCAAGCTTCTCACTCCACACGCCCACAGCACAGACCCCCAGGCAGGGCCCTGTCTGCTATCTGCTGTGCTCTCAACACTTGATTTTTAATGTCAGATTACTCTTAAGTTACACTATTAATGACTGGAAAAAAAGAATTTTTGGAGTTGAATACTACTTAAAGTCAGGAGGGCTGTATTAGTTATATCAGAGAAGCACAGGTGCCTATATTTTAAGAAAAAGCAAATTGATGGAAGGAAGTGCACTGCAGAAATTGTCATTTATGCATCTCCAAATGGTCTGAGTAAATGTTAGGTGTGGATCTGCCTACAAGAGAGCATCACTGTTCCCACACAAGCCATGAGCAAGTCCCTGCCCTTACTCTATAATAGTGACTTAATTCCTGAGATTTTATAAATGGACACAGGATCAGAATTGACACTCCCTCATATGAGCAGGAAGGAAATATGTTAAAGCAATAGAGTGGTTGAGGATTGAATCACAAACCCCACAAAACATGCTCAAGTCTTATTCAGAGTTTCTGTTGTCAATCTATTTGTAAATAGGACTTTGAAAGTGGTATTATTAGTTAAGGTGTGGACTCATTTCTGAATAGGATCTGCAAAGGTCCTTATTAGATGAGAATAAATTCAATCAGGGTGAGTCTTAATCATGGGGTCCTTATAAGACAGAGTAATTTCAGACACAGTAATTCAGAGGAAGCCAGAAATCAGAAAAGCCAAACAACTTAGCACTCACCATGTGACAGATGTAGAGATGCCAGCCAAGGGACCCTGAGGGAGGACTGCAGCAAACCAGCAACAGAATGCTGCAGTGCCAGGAGAAGCAGGCCTGTGGAAGCTTGATTTCAGATGCTAGCATCCAAAACCCTAGATGCTAGCTCTATGCTGAAAATATTATTTGATTTTCTGCCAGTAAATATTTCTTAGGTATTGCATGCATATCTGCAACTGTGTAAGTTACTGATCCTTTCCATTAGCCCTAACGGAAGAGTAAGAATTGCTTCCTGTTAAATATCTCCCAAACCAAACATCAGAGGTTCATCATGTCTCCAGAAGAATATATGTTTAAAATTTTTAAAAGCAATGACCAAGTATTTGCATCCCAAATAGAACTAGGATTTGGGGAATATATATCAATAATAAAACAAAAAGTATCAGAGGAAACGTTATTCCAGATAGAAAATCCATTGAGAGTGATTAATTCAATAATTGGAGAAACCTATTAGTTAGATTATGTTATAAAAGCATTTAAAGGAAAAGGATGCAAATATGAAAATTTTTTGAGGTATAGTTGAATATATTTCTGAAATTCTGAGAAACAACAATTTTTGGAGATTAAGCAGTTAGGAGTTCAAAAAAGTATTTATGAGAGTGTATTTATTGAGTTAAAACATCTACTAAAGAAGAATTTGAAAGCGAAACATAATAGAAGCCAACAAGAAAATTGGCACTTATTAATCAGAAATAAAAAAGGTGAGAGGAAATATTTGTGTGGTGTTGCAATAAGTTTTGTTACAGTGTATGATCAAAAGTACAAATTCTACATAGACATTTTGTAATATGTTGAAGTAAAAATTGATAAGCTTTGGCAAAATCTGTTTCATTAATATGGTCAAACAAATAGGTGATTATAATTAGGTGAAGGATAAAAGGTGAAGGAATAAAGGAAAATCATTATGTGACAGGTAAATGGAAGAGTTAGCTTATAATTATTAGTCATTATGAGAGGATCACTTTCTACATTGTATGTATATCCCCATCCAACTTGCAGATAAAGAAAATAAAAATTGGGGGGGGAAAGTGGTATAAAGGAAGAATTGCTGAAATGTTGGAGTGTGAGACGGTAAAATAGTCTGAACTGTTAAAAAATTTCTTTGCAATTTCCAAAACACACAACTGTGGAAACTATGCTTCAAGTGTAGATACTTCTTAGAACCAAATTAAATGAAATTTCCATGCATATGGATGGTTGGCTGATTTTCTTGAGCCATTAATTGTTGCAAAGTGATGTTAACTCCTCTCTCCTCTTATCAAATATCTCTGAACTACAAATGCAGATTAAAGAGAAGTCAGGATTCAATGATGAATAACCACACAATAACAACATTTATCCTGATGGGACTGACTGATAACCCACAACTGAAGGTTCACATTTTCATCTTTCTATTTCTCACCTACGTATTGACTTTATCTGAGAACCTGACAATCATCTCCCTCACCTTCTTAGATTCAAACATTAAAAGAGCCATGTACTTTTTCCCACAAAATTTCTCCTTCTTACAAATCTCCTTTACATCTGCTTGTATACCCAGATACTTGTACAATATATCAACAGGTGACAAGAAAATCACATATGAAGATTGTTTCATCCAACTTTTTTTACAGACCTCTTTGCTGTTACAGAATTTTTTCTCCTGGCCACCATGTCCTATGATTGCTATGTAGCCATCTGCAAACCCTTACATTATGTGACCATCATGAACAATAGAGTCTGTCAAAGACTTGTCCTTTGTTGCTGGACAGCAGGCTTGTTGATTCTATTCCCACCATTCAGCTGAGCCTAAATCTGGAATTCTGTGACTCTAATGTCATTGACCATTTTGGCTGTGATGTATAGCCCCTCCTAAAGATTTCATGCTCAGATACATGGCTCATAGAGCAGATGGTCATAATCTGTGCTGTGGTGACCTTTATCATGACCCTTGTATGTGTACTTTTATCCTACATATATATTGTCAAGTCTCTTTTACGATTCCCATCTGTGCAGCAAAGGAAAAAGACATTTTTTACCTGTTCTTCCCACATGGTTGTGGTCTCCATCACTTATGGCATCTGTATCTTCATCTATGTCAAACCTTCATCAAAGGATTCAGTGGCTGTGAATAAGGATGTGACAGTGTTAACTACTTCTATTGCTCCCATGTTGAACCCCTTCATTTACACCCTGAGGAACAAGCAAGTAAAACAAGCTTTCAATGACTCAATCAAGAAAATTGCATTGTTCTCAAAAAGATAGTGAGATTTACTAATGTAGAGGTATCAAATTTCCATGAAAATCATTAGTTCCTCAGTTATATCTTTATCTTTGTATTATTTTCTTTCCTTGCCAGGAATATTTATAATAATTATGTTTCTCAGTAATAGAATATAGCACAGTTTCAGGAAACAATAATGACTTCATATCTAATTAAGCCTTCATAAAACAAAAACAAAATAAACAAAATCAATGAATTCCTCTTAATATAATTTCTGAATGGAGCAGTTGTGGATATTGCCCAATCCAAACACAGGTTTTGAGAACCATATGAATTCCTGGCACTCCTTCATGTTGCTTTTATTTTTTATTTTAATAAAAAACCAGGGAAGAATAATATTCTTGGGACAGTAGTTTTGATATTTAAGAGGAGCTTTCAATCATGAAGCAATAAAATTTTTAAAATTGTTCCTCTTAGCATAACAACGATAATGAAAAAAGCAGCATTCACCTAAGGAATCACTAGAGACATTATTTCTCATAGATCTTACTTTATAAAGATGTTTAATTTAATCTTTTTTTAAACAATTTATTGAAGTATATCATTCATACATAAACATAATTAAACATACTTAAATTATAAGTGCTCAGTAAACATCATGAATTTACAAAACAAACATGCATAACATCATACAGGGCTACCACACATCACCCCCCCACAAATATCCTGCATTGTTCTGAAACATTTGTTAACAAATCATGAAAGAGCATTGTCAAAGTATTACTACTAACTACAGTCCGTATCTTCCTCCCCTATACACTTTTTAAAGGATTTATTTATTTATTTATTTATTTATTTATTTATTTACTTTTATCCATTTTTACCACCCCACCCCACCCCCAGTTTTTGCTGTTTCTGTGTCCATTCACTGAGCAGCTTTCTCTGTTTGTTTCCTGCTCTCTCTTCTAATCCTTCTCCTACTGTCTTCACTGGGATTCGATCCTTGGAATCTCCAGTGTGGGAGAGAGGCATCTATCTGCCTGTGCCACCTTAGTTCCTGGTTTTACTTTACAAATAGCTAAACTGAAATTCAGAGGAGTTAAATAATGCTACTAGAACATAAAATTAGGATGTAATTTTCTTTTTATCAGACTCCATGTCCTGGGATTTTACAGTCTGTGACATTCCAGTGACACATATTTAAGCTTCAAGATGTGCTCATAGGACACCTTTGGAAAGATGACATATACTGAATATAGTTATAGTTTAATTCATTAAAGTGAAAAATTAAGTGATTTCTAAACGACATAGTAAGCAAAAATATAGTATACCATTTTTTTCAAAGAAATCAATTTTATTGATACATATTAATGAAGCATACAATTCATCCAATGTTTACAATCAATGGTATTTGCTTTAATTACACAATTGTCCTTTCATCACTTAAATCATTATTAGAGCATTTTCATTATTACAATAATATTAATAGTAAACAAAAAACAAACAAGCAAACAAGCAAATTCCTCATCTCTCAATCTCTCTATGCTTCTCCCTCTATACAAAACTGCTGTTTCTGGCTATTCTATTCAAATTGTATAATCAATGGGTTTTAGTATAATCATAATGTTGTACAGTCATCATCTCAAAAATTTTAGAACAATTTCATTACTCCAAAAAGACTTCACATCCCTTAGGATTCCTTCCTCAGACCTACATAACAATGAATACTGGTTCATGTTTATTAATTGATTTATAATTACATTTTATATAAATGGAATCATAAAATACGTAGTGCTCTGTGTCTGGTCTCCTTCACTTTGTATAATGGTTTTTTTTTTGTCTGATATTAACATTTTCTACTATTAACTTACATTTGTTCAGCTTCAAAGAAAAACAGGCTTTTACATGCAATTCTACTCATATTCATATTTCACATAATATTTTTTTAGTTCATATAATATATTTAGTTCATAATAGGGCAACCATACAGTATTTATCCTTTTGTGTCTGGCTTGCTTCACTCAACATAATATCCTCCAGGTTCATCCATGTTGTCGTATGTTTCACAACTACATTTCTTCTTATAGAACACTATTTTAATATAAACCTTCATATGTACAGAGAAGAAGGGAAAGATATTTATTTTCTTAGAATACATTTAGTCTTTAATACTACATTTACAAAATGAAAGCTTGTCCTTTAAGATACAGCAATGAGATGAAAAAGTTTTGTTCAAAAAGTGAGGTCAAAAGCATGTGTTTCCCATGGATACATGCCACACTAATGAAAGCTGTTTATGTGGGATGTTATGGGAGGTGTGGGAGGTGGTGAACTTGGAAATCCCTGTAATTTTTATGTAACATTTATGTAATCTAAACATCTTTTAAAATATAAAAAATAAATAAATAAATAAATTAATTAATTAAAATAAAAGCATATGTACCCACTCTGAGAGGGGAGCTGTATGTATCTATGAATTGGTACACAGAAAAGAACAAATCAATATCAATTGCAATTATACACTTTCCCAAGGAAGGACCAAAAAAATCAGGAAAAAAGGATTTGAAAAGCCACTTTCTGTGATCAATTAATTTCAGTAGGTGCAAGGATCCATAGAAAAAATAGGGCTATCCTTAGCCACTGACGTTCCTTCAATCAGGTCTTATATATTTGCCCTCCCTATTGGATACTCAAGGTTGATATTTTGAAATAGGTTCCTTTCATCTGTGTGATCTAGGTTCTGAGATCGCTGGTTCATCGTAGCTTTTCATATTCACATACTGAGAGTTTTAATTTAATGATTTTTTCCAATTTGTCACATATTATTCACTGACACCATTCTTGTCCATATTCCCAGACTGACAAAAACACTTTCTTAGTGTTTGTTATGACTTGAGGGGGCCCTGATCTAATTGAAACCTTCCTGAACTTAATGCTGATAAAAAAGAGGCAAAACAGTTTAACACATTATGAACACGGGAAATTACAGCAACCTAAAAGGGAAAATGATAAAGGTCTCTTTCCAAGTATAATCTTGGTGCTATGTCTCTGATATGTCCTATCCTTGTCCCTCCCAATGGCAGACCATTAAATCTTACTCTGGAGACACTAATCAAATCTTTTCCAGAGTTCCAAAAACTCACATATATTTTTTTAAACAACCACCATATTTTGTATATCATTACATTGAATAAACATACATTTTTGTAATTCTAAGAAATATGTGGTACAATGGAGAAGTGACATTGAGTCTCTCCATTGAAAAAATTAAAGACATCAAGCACAAACACTAGAGATAGAGCAATAATTGTCCCAAACTGTTTAAGTTGTTCCAATCAGCTCAACTAGGACCTTTGCTAAAATAAACTCTAACCATTGGAGACCGATAGCACAATATGGCTCTATATGATTATGTCTCTCTGGGACAGTCCAACTCACCAGTAATAGGTTTAATAATGGCCCCCAAATCTCTTGAAACTAATTCCTGTGAATATGGTAGTTTAAATGATAAAATGGATTTGGCAGATTTGATGAAGTTGTGTATTTTAAAATTAAGAGATTAACCTGGATTATCTACGTGGGCCCAATATAATAAAAAGGATTCTTAAAGTGATTTCTAAGAGACAAATCAGCATTATAAATGATAATGGAGCAAGAGGTTGGAGAGCAGTAAGTAAGAGACCATGAGACAAGGAATGCAGGCAGTCTCTAGAAACAAAAAAGGCAAGTGCAGAGATTATTTTTTGGAGATTCCAGAAGGAATGCAGCCCTGCCAACCTCTTGATTTTAGACTTCTGACTTCCATACTTGAGATAATAAAATTTCTCCATTTCCAGCAACTGGGTTTGTGGTAATTGTTTATGTCAGTAATTGGATATTAAGATATATGGAGAAAGAAGCATTTCTTCTGAAACTGAAGTGCAAACATGTGCAGATTAAATGCAGCTATATTTGTGAATATGAATATATTAATGTACTAACCCACAAGTGATCCCCACTGCACCACCTTCCACACAGTTACCATGCAATCATGTCCCTGAGAAATTCTTTAAACAATTAGAGAGGAGCAATGCTTTATGGTACACAAATTGTCATTGTCCTAATAATAGCCTGATCACAGAAAAGATATAAATGGCCAAAGACCTGTTGTGCTGCAAATGGATCCCCAGCACACATGTTGATATTCTAACAAATTTTGTAGGCATATTATTCAAACATGGACTATGGAAAAGTAGGTGACTTTGATTATTCCCTTAATGATTCCAGATTGATCATTGTAGTCAATTTCCCTTCAAACCCACATTAACTATCATGCTGATGGAAATCATTAACAGACAATTATTGCAAATACATTTATTGAGCTTAGTTGTCCAAGATATCAGTTATACAATATTGCTGGTTTACATTACAATGCCCTTAACATTGCAATGAACTAATATATACCTTTCCTTGATTTATAACAATTTCAAATTCTTGAAAATAGGCATTACATTCTCCAAATTAATGTTTCAGTATCCATTAAAACCCCAAATATTGGTCATTATACCACCAGCTAATATTCAACTGCAAATAACAAAAATGTAATATACTTTAGCACTCCTAAATTATGCCCTAGATACAATCCACTAAAGCATTATCATCACCTCAATGACAGGTTTTCAAGCAACATGTTCATTTTATCTATGCTAAAGATTTGGAGAATTCCAGAATAGTGCTAGGGCTAAATTTGCTTTTTATCTTCAATTTTGGAATCTACTTGCTGTCATCATTAAAAAGAAAATTAAAAGGTTTCTTAAGGTTTTGAGAGAGATCAGAGTGGAGAGAGAATTCTGGACATCCTGACTATTTAATTGAGAAAATCTACCCCCTAGAAGTAGGGTTAATATAGCCCTAAAATAGAATAAATATTTTAAACTCATCTGTAAATGCTTCACACAAGTCTCTGAAATATCAAGCCAATACAAAAGTAAATTATCTGTCTTCCTGAAAGAGAAAAACTATCTTTAAGCTTAATATGCATCCACTATTTTCAGCATATCAACAAAAACTTCTTGATATGCAAGTATGCAAGATAATGCAATCTTTAGTCAATGGCAAACAGTCAATAGTAAACAATCATGAATTGACACAGATTTGGAATCAGTAGACAAATACACTAAATAGTTATAACAAATATATTCAAAAACACAGATTATGAGTTTTCATAAGATGTGAACTTTTGGAAAATAACAAAAAAATGGAAACCATCCATAAAAAGTAACCAAAATGTAATTTCTACCTCAAATATGTATAAAAACTAAAATAAGCAATTTATAGAAAATTTATGATGGCAGAAGAAAGAATCAACATACTTCAAAAATACATCAATAGATCTCTCTTCTTGTCCTTTGCCTTTGACAGCAAAGAGGCATTGATATGATTCATCTTTAGAATAACCAAAGGAACCCACCCTAATGACACTTTGATTTCAGATTTTTGGCCTGTAGAACAGTAAGAGAATAAATCTCTGTTGTTTTAAGCTACCAAGTTTGTAGTAATTTGTTATACACTATAACAAATTATACATTACAACAAATTGCTACATTTTATATGACGTATTTTTGAAAATAATACATTATCCATGGATAATATTCATGGATGAATTGCACTTTATTTTAATTGGTTGGGATTGGGAAGGTAAAGGGACTATGCCATTTCCTCTACTTCTAAGGCTTCAATCATATTGGATTAAGGGAACAATCTAATCCTCTTTGGTCTCATATTAACTAATAATATGTTTTAAAAATCTTATTTACAATAAGTTCAGAATCATAAGACTAGTATTAAGACTTGAACATGATACTCTGGGGGCAAATTTAATCTGTATACAATATCCTTGAAGGAGGTATTTAGGTCATTTCATAGGTAGCTTGAACTGTTTGTTTTACATCAACTTCTATGATACTTCATAAAAAATAAGAATACTAGCACTCTAACATCAATAGGATTTAATTATTATCCACAGAGGATAGGGAATTACCTCTGAAAGGAATGCTAATCATGACCATTTCCCTTTGTGATATTTTTTGATATTCCCTTAGTAGCTCAATTTCTTTCTTTCCTTCATCTTTTTTATAGGCATTTAAGTGAAACTCTTCTTTATCTACAGTAGAATTTTTTTTCTGCAAAAGCAATTTACATAGTCAATACATTAATGAGGAGATTCAAATCAACCTCATGAATATTTTCTGGTCCTGGCTATTGTCTGAATAAATGGTTTTCATTTTAATTCTACCAATAAACTTAAAATCTGTTTGTTGTAACACATGGCTATGGAATAGTAGCACAGAATATGACACTTAAAGTTACAGTATTATTCTCCATTCTACTCCACCCAAAAAATGATGTTTTCCTACTTACCTCTCAAACTCAGTGACTGGGATCATGGCTAGACACTACTGTTCATTAATATAGAATTCCATTTGGTTTGTTGAATAACCATATTCTTGATATCATTGTACAATGTTCACAGACATTGGCATCTAGAAATCTGGGCAACACTTCATCTGACACACATAGAAATAAAATGGCCTAGTCCCTTTACCTTCCCAATCACAACCACATACAATAAAGTGCAACTTGCCCATGGATTTTATCCATGGATGATGTATTAGTTTCACCAATACATCATATAAAATGTAGTAATTTGCTAAAATGTATAATTTGTTATCATGTATAACAAATTACTACAAACTTCATGGTTTAAAACAACAGAAATTTATTCTCTTACAGTTCTGTAGGCCAGAAATCTGAATTCAAGGTGTCATTAGATGTTATTTTCATCTTTTCTTTCACTTCATGTATGTGGTGTCACATAATAGACATTCATTTGTTTGTGAATTCTGTTATTTTCAAAAGTTCACATTTTGTGATAACATCATAATCTATGATTTTAATATATTTGTTATAACTCTTTAGTGTATTTGTCTACTAATTCCAAATCTGTGTCATGTCATGATTGTTTACTATTGATTTTTTCCCAATGACTAAATGTTATATTATCTTGCTTCCTTGCATATCAAGGAGTTTTTGATGATATGCTGACCACATTGGATGCATATTTACTTTAAAAATAGTTTTTCTTTTTCAGGAAGACAGATACTTTACTTTTGTATCTGCCTGATATCTCAGAGACCTGTGTGAAGCTTTTATAGATGGGTTTAAAATATTTATTTTATTCTAGGTCTGTATGAACCTTACTTCAGGGGGCAGATATTCTGAATTAAATAGTCAGGGTGCCCAGAATATACACATGTAAAATTCATTTAGATTTACACTTGTGTTTTGTAACCTTCATGAAAACTGTCAATGTAAAACAAAACACTGAAAAAATTGCCTATTCAATAACAGCATAGTAATCAGGGATGCTTCAATCAATAATATTCAAAACTCTTAAACAAATATTTTTATAACTTTATTATGTTTTCATAAAAAAATATATATATAATATCATTTGACCCAGAAAATACATTCTGGAAATTATTCCAATGAGTATGAAACAAAATGCCTTTCTCAAATATTTTTTGGATTGTGAAAAATACAGGTAAAGTCTAATATGTTTCAAGCATCAGTTAAACAATGAGGATACATAGAAGAGCAATTTTTAATACTAGTGCAAAATAAAAGCAGGGATTTATAACTATAGTAAATTAATGTAAATCTGATAGAACATTAATGATGAAATGAATTAATTGCAGCAAATGATAATATATAACTACCTATAATTTGCAATAGTTTTAGAAGTTAAAGAATAGTTGACAAGTTATTTTTCCAATTATACAAATCATATTGCTTATGTGCAAAGTTCTGTCTCTAAAGAAATGTCTCCAACACTTTGTTAGGATGCTATATTTTCCCAAATTTCATTACACAGAAGATTCATTAGTGATTTTGTTGTACATGGGTTACCAAGGGCTCTCTTTTACATAATTGGACTTTTAGCATATAAAGCAAATGTTAAGCTAGATGTTGTCAATTCAGTCCCTGCCCTGAGAGGTCAGAAAAGCAATGACCATAAAACTGGAGAGAAATCCTGACATTTCACCACCCTCATATATATATGTACAAACATAGAGGAGTGTTGTTGGGGAATTCTGCACATGTGCATGATTGCTTTGCAAGTTTACAACTTCTGTCATAAAAATATATTTAAAAAATAATAATAGGGTGGGTTGGGGGAAAATACACCAAATGTAAGATAAGGACTACAGGTAGTAGTAAGATTTTGAAAATATTCTTTCATAATTTGTAGCATATCTCACAACAATATGATATGTTGGTGGAAGGTTGATGTATGGGACCCCTCTATAATGTTATGAGTGTTTGCTTTGTTAGTTCACAACTTTTAATATACACTTATTGTTTATGTATGTTCATGTATAAATGATATAAAAATAATGGTAATAATAGGGTGGGTTGGGGGAAAATATTTTGGTTAGTAGTAATATTTTGAAGATCCTCTTTAATCATTAGGTAAAAATGTTTCAAAACAATGCAAGGTATTGGTGGTAGGGTGAGGTATGAAAGCCCTGTATGATATTATGCATGTTTCTTTTGTAAGTTCACAACTATTACTATACATTCATTGTTTATGTGTGTTCATGTATGAGTGATGTATTTCAATATTTTTTTTTTCAAAAAGCAATTAGAACACTATGGATAAAAGGAAAACATCCTCAACTTGATGGAGGACATATATGCAAAGCACACATCTAGAATCATACTTAATTGTTGAATGACTGAAAGTTTTACTTCTAAGATCAGGAAAAAGACAAGGAGGACCCCTTTCATCACTTTTGCTCTATATTATACTGGAAGTTCTTGTCAAGCAATTAGGCAAGTAAAAGATTAAAAAGCATGCAGATTTGAAAGAAAGAAGTAAAAATTTCCCTATTTGCCAATGATTTGGTCTTACGCACACAAAATCCTGAAACATCCACAACAAAGTACTTAGAGCTAACAAATGCATTCCGCAAAGCGGCATGGTAAAAGGTTATGGCAGCTTGATAAAATTATGAATTATAAAAATAGATATTGGATTATGCTTGTAATTGGGTCTGTTTCTCAGGGTGTGATTAAGTTATTATTAGGACTTTCATTGGGCCATGTCAGTAGGACATTGACTCTCTATCTCTTGGTAGGTGGGGACTCAGAGATAAAATTACATGGCAGAACAGAGGAGTTAGTCGGAGTTTTTAGTTGGAGTCCTGATGCTGAATTTTAATGCTAGAGCCTGGGGAAGTAAGCACACAGAGGAACTTGGTCATAAGGAAGGAGAGAAGACCCCTGGAAAAGAGACAAGCTGTTAGCCTGACAGTTCACAGCTGGTCTTGTAGAGAGAGGAAAAGCCTAGAAAGCCTCATAGTCTACAGCTGACCTTGTGGAGGAAACCGAGGAGCTAAGCCCTGAGAGAAACAGAACCTCAGAAAGAGAGGAACCCAGGAAGTCTGAACCCTGACAAATGTCAGCAGCTGTCTTGCTCCAACACATGGCAACAGACTTTGGTGAGGGAAGAAACTTATGCTTTATGGCCTGGTAACTGTAAGTTTCTATCCCAAATAAATAACCTTTATAAAAACCAACTGATTTTTGGTATTTTTTATCAGCACCCCTTTGGCTGACTAATACAAAGGTCAGCATTCATAAATATGTAGTGCTTTTAGACACAAGCAGTGGACAATTAAAGAAGAAATTAAGAAAAAAAATTCATTATCAATAGCCACTAAAGCAATCTAGTACCTAGGAATAAATCTAAAGAAGGGTGTTAAGGACTTGTACACAGAAAACCACAAAACATTGCTAAAAGAAATCAAAGATGACCTAAATAAATGGAAGGACATCCCATGTTATTGGACTGGAAGACTAAACATCATCTAAATGTCAATACTTCTCAAAGCAATTTATACATTCAACTCAGACCCAAACAAATTTCTAACATCTTCTTTGCAGAAATGGAAAAGCAAATCACACAAAATTAATATGTAATTGTAAGGGACTCCAAATAGTGCCATCTTGGAAAAGGATAAAGAAGTTGGAAGATTCACATTTCCTGGTCTTCAAACTTATTCACACAGCCACAGTAATTAACATAGCATGGTACTTGCACAAGGACAGATATATAGGCAATGGCATTAAATTGAGATCTCAGAAATCCACCCTCACATTTATGGCCCTCTGATACACGACAAGGAGTAAAAACCACTCAATTGGGAATGAATAGTGTCTTTGATGAACTTAATCTGCATTTGAAAAAAAAACAAAAACAAAACAGTGAAGGCCTCTACCTCACACCTTCTACAAAAATCAACTCAAAATGGATCAAAGTACTAAATATAACAGCCAGAAATATCAAAGCCTAAAATAAAATGTAGGGAAAATTTTCAGGATCTTAGGTTGAGCAATGATTATTTAGAATTTATACCCAGAGCATATGAACATAAGAAAGAAGAGATAAATGGGAATTCAAAATTTTTTTTTAACTTCTACGTTTCAAATAACTTTATTATAAAGGTAAATCAGCAACCTATACAATGGGGGGAGACATTTTGACAACACATATCTGATAAAGGCTTATTTTCCAGAATATATAAAGAAATCCTTCAGATTAACAAAAAACAAATTAAAAATGGGAAAAGGTTTGAATAGATACCACTCCAAAGAAGACATAGAAAAGGCCAAAAAGCACATGAAAAAATCTTTAATGTCATTAGCCTTCAGGGAAATGCTAATCAAAACCCCAAAAAATTGCTGTTATTAAAAACATGGAAATTAAGAGGTGTTAGAGATGATGAGGATAAATAGGAACATTCATTCTTTGCTGGTAGAAATGTAAAATGGTGCTGTTGCTGTGCACAGTTTGGCAGCTCCTTAGAAAACCAAGTCTAGAACTGCCATGTGTCCCAGAAATACCACTACTAGGTATATATGACCAAAGAATTGAAAGTAAGGACTTGAACAAATATTTGAACAACTATATTCATAGCAGCATTATTCACAATTGCCAAAAGAAGAAAACAATCCAAGTGTCCATAAAACAATGAACGGATAAATAAAATGTGATATACAATTGAATATTTTTCAGCCAAAAAGTAATGAAGTACTGCAACGTGTGACAACATAGATCAACCTTGAAGATATCATGTTGAGTGAAATAAGCCAGACAAAAATGGGCAAATATTGTATAATCTCACTGAGTTGAAACAATTAGAATAAGCAAACACAAAGAGTCAGAATCTATTAATACAATATAGTTTACCAGGAGACCAGTGGGGAAAGGGAATGGGAAGTTAAGGCTTAAAAGTTGCAGATTCTTATTTGGAATGATGGTAATGATTTGTTAATAGATTGTGGTGATGGCAGAAAAACACTGTGAACATAATTAATAGCACTGAAATATGTATTTGAATGTGATTAAAATGGGAAATATTCGTTTGTATATATGGTAAGAGAATAAAAATTTTTAAAAAGTCCATGGAACAACACTACAAAAACAGTGAACCCTAATTTAAATAATCAACTATAGTTAATAGAACAAGTATAAAAATTATAAGTATGGACTACCATCAATTCTAACAAATGTTCCACACCAATGCAATGTGTTAATAATAAGGTGGTATATGAGAATCCTGTATTTTATCAATGATTGTTCTGTAAACCTACAATTTATAAAATACAGAAAAAATTAATTAAGGAAATTCATCCAAAATAAGAACCAAATATTTGGAAATGAAGCATGACACTCTTAAAAACCTGATGAGTCAAAGAAGATATAGGAAAATTTTGAACTTAATTCAACCTGAATGATAGTGAGAACATAACATATGAAAATTTTAAGATAAAACTAAAATATTGCTGAGGATCACAATATAAAGTCTTCAAAGATTTATATTAGAAAAAAAGCATAAATCAATTGTCTAAGATTTCTCCTCGGTGTATTTTCCAACAGCTCTTGGATCAATTGATCTTTTTTTTCACTGATTTTTCTCACTGTGTTTAATTATGGATAATCTCTCCTAACACATGCTCACTTTCACTGTTTTTCTTCAGCTATGTTGAGTCTATTAATGAGAACATCAAAGAATTTCTTCATCACATTTTTCATTTCCAAAAATTAGATATAAATTTTATATATGTATATGCATATATAATCTGCATATTCAATATATATATTCACATTTCAATAATAAAAGGTAAAAAATAAAAATGGGTAAAAGACCTGAAAGTTTCCATTTGCACAATAAAGTCATCTGCGATTTCCATAAAAATGCACTAAATCTGTAGTTCATATTGGGTAGTATTGACACCTTAAGAATATTAAATCTTCCTATCCATGAACGCGGGATGTCGTGCCATTTATTTTGGTCTTTAATTTCTTTCATCAGTGTTTTGTACTTTTCAGTATATAAATCCTTCACTTGCTCAGTTATATTTAGTATCAGATATTTTATATTTGTAGGTGCTATTGTGAATGGATTTTTAAAGAATATCCATTTCAGATTTCCTTTGCTGGTGCATAGAAACAAAACAGGTGCTCTTATAGGTTTTTTTTTTTAGTGTTACTCTTGTAGTCTACAATTTTTCTGAATTCCTTTATTAGCTTTAGTATTTTTTTGTTTATTCCTTGTGGTTATTTGTATAAGGGATCATGTCATCTATGAATATAGATCATTCTTCTTCTCCCTTTCTAATTTAGATGCTTTATAGATTTTTTTTCATGCTTAATTGTTCTGGTTGGAAAATCCAATAAAATGTAGAATGGTAATGGTTAAAACATGCATCATTGTCTTATTTCTGACCTTGTTTTCACCAGGAAGGTTTTCAGTCTTTCACCATTTAGTATACTGCTACTAACTATGAGAATCTCATGTATGATGTTTACCAATGTGAAGGAGGTACTGTAGTTTTAGTAGAATCTCTGTTAAAATTTTCCTAAATTTAAGCTTCTTCAATTTGATTGTTTTTTATACCCCAGTTATTCTATTAAGGCAGATATTAAAGAACTTTTCAAAAATGTAAAACAATGCCACCCTTCTCACTATTTTTGGAAGGGAGAAATTGGAATTTTAAGTATTTTTCATAGAGATATGTTATTTATGTCAACACATAATGAGCTTATTATTAATTGTAATGGAATTAATAAAAATAATTTTATAGTATCACATTTAGTTTTTAATATGACAATTAGAGATTTATAAAACCCACCTACATGAAAGGTCCTTGACTCCTCAATAATGCTCAAGACTGTAAAGAGGTCTGAGATAGAAAAGTTTACTAATAAACATTTTTTAATTTTCAAATAGGATGATAATGAAAGTGATCGAAGCCCTGTATGAGAGTCTTCAATTTAGAATCCCTCTAATTGTAGTTTTTTTATTCCTGTTTTACAGACAAAAAAAATTAATCTCATCTGCTCTTTCCAAACAAGTAACTACTAGATACATGTGGTTAGTGAGTATTTAGGATGTGGCTATCCTGAATTATGAGAACTTACTAAGAAAAAATTGAACTCTCTCATTAATTATTTTATATTGATTACATGTTGAAATGATATTTTGGATAAATTGTGTTAAGTAAAATATGTTATTAAAATGTACTGTTATGAGTCTACCAGAAAGATTTAAATTACTTTTGTGGCTTGCATAATATTTATATTAGACTGCTTTCTGGTGGTAAGAATTCAAATTTTGTTTGTTTAACACAAAATTCTGTGTTTGATTTAAGACAGCTTAATCAGAGAAGTACTTTTAGGAACAAGATATTTTCAATAAAATCTGTAAGAAATGCCTACAATTGAAATCATTATAAGCAACATTTAAATAATGAAAAATTCTCAAGGTAAGCCTAAAAATAAATATAAAATGTAATACATCTTTTTAACATGAGATTTATAATATATAGAATGAATTAATTGTTGGTTAAAATAGAAAGCATTGTAGAATAAAAATACAAATTTTGCCACCTCTAGCACAATTTAATTTTCCTTAAAAAAAAGAGTTGAATTTTAACTATATAAAAACTAATATAAATAAAATGACAGATGAAAGATGAAATCTGAATCACATGTTTCTTAGAGCAATATCCATTGATTGAGTAAGCAGGAAGGGCAGTTGCATGAAATATGTACAAGACATTGGGAAGCTCTTTCTAAGGGTAGGAGCTCTTTCCTACAACTTAGTGTCAACTCCTCCTCAGCACTAACTCTAATTCAATCTGATACAAAAGTCCTGACTCTGGTGACTTATTATCCTCATCATTTTAGCACCTTTGCCCACCCTTACCACATGTCTCTTATTAGCCCAGACTATGCCCTAACTCCCAGAATGATAGCACTATGAATTCTGCCCTCCTTGTCATGAATCGCTGATCTGACAAGTGCAAGGACTTTCCAAAGGAAGACAAGTGGATTTGGTGGCTACTAAGTTATTAGAAACTTTCCATTTCTAGAAGTTCAGGTTACAATCACGCTCCTCACTTGCCTTGAGTTTGAAGAGCTGGAGACCTGCACTTCAAGAATAAAAGTCACCTGCTGCTTCAGGCTCACTGAAAGCTGACCTAAAAGCCCAGGCTGAGAAGTCACTGTTCCTACAAGATTTGTTCTAAGAACCCTACCTTTTTCAGTTGAAAGAGTCCTTACAACTAGTCTCGTAGGTTGCTTGAAGCTTTCAAAAACAGTAGAAGTAAGAAACATGTCAGGGCAGATAGCTCTGGAGTTTGGTGCCTTATCAGTGGGTCCTGCTTTGAAATCTGTACTTCTGAGAGTGACAGAGTTGGACTTTAATATGTCTTCCCTGCACATGGTTCATCTGGCCCTTCTATTCAAACCTACACATGGTGCTGGTGTTTGTAGGTATACATCCAGAGAATGGAGTCTTAAAAATTTTAAAAATTATTAAAAAAGAAACAATGACAAATATTTTGTAATAAACTTTATTTTTAGAGAAGTTTTAGATTAAAGAAAAGTTGCACCAAAAGTTTAGATGGGGAAGCAGATGTAGCTCAAGCGACTGAGCTCCCACCTACCACATAGGAGGTCCCTGGTTCAGTTCCCGGTTCCTCCTAAAGAAAACAGTGAGCTGGAGTGAGGGGCAGGCACAGCAAGCTGCCATAAAAAAAAGATGATGCAACAAGAGACACAAGAATAAAACCATAATGAGAGACACAATCAAGCAGGGAGCAGAGGATCCAGGTGCCTCCTAAAGAAGAGAGCAAGGTGATGCAACATGCAGGCGTGGTGAACTGATGCAACAAGAGACATGGAGGTGGGGAGCA
>JAQZBX010013744.1:0-39478 GCA_029593785.1 Cabassous unicinctus
CTCTTAAACAATCTATTAAGAGTGTATTTAAAGTTGCACTTCAAAGCAGCCATAGACATCTTCAAGTCTAGTCCTCTCATTTTACAGGAGGTAAAATGACTTTCTCACAATCACACAACCAGGTACTGGAGCTCAGTCCCTTTATTCCACCCGGTGTTTTCTCTACTATAAAATGTTGCTTCTCCAGTTAGGTGGAGAGTATCTTTTGTTTATTTCTAGACCATAGTTGCATTAACAAATCGTAAGATATTGTAATTATGCCTCAGTAAAGAAAACAAGCCTGTTGCAGTGGTTTCAACAGCTAAAGAACTTAAAAGATAAAATAAATACAATCAGCAGCCCTTTATTTTAAGGCTTCATTTGAGAATTTTAATACAGTTCATTAAAATGTGTAATGATGTGTGGACCAGAACTGAGAAAAACACCCAGATTTTATGTATAGCCCTCAAAATGCTAAGAAGTATCCTTTCCCAGGAGCCTGTGATAACGGAGCTGGGGTCTTCTGTTCCATTTAGGAGAATGATTTGCCAATGAGGCTTCTCTTTGTTAGATGCCCATTTGGCTCACATAACTGGCCACATGTCTCCCAGAGGGCAGGCCTGGAACAAGTAACAGAAGATGTGCATGGTGGGCATGGGAAGAGCTGCTAGAGTTTCCCCTCTTGTTTGGAAAATTTCGACATGAAGTCCCTTTGAAGAAAGCTGCTCTTTCCTGGTAGCCTAGCAATTACATTATCAAAGGGCAATTAAAACAAAAAAACAAACTAAGAAGCCCTCTAAGAGAAGCCCTCCCTGGAAATGTCTCTTGGGGAAGAAGGGTGGGTATGGGATCAGTTCAGCTTTGCTCCAGCCAATGACACAAAACCTCTGTTTTATCATGTTTTATCGTATGTTGATTTTCCTAATCATTTTAGTGCTAAGATTGGCTGACAAACTCCTCAGTGACCTTGAGATTGCTGCCTTTGCTCTTCTACCCTGTTCTCCTCAGGACCTCAGAAGGACATGCAGTTTTTTAAAGGCCCTTGTCTCCAAGCCTGGTGTCTTGTGTGTCCTGTTTGTACCCCAGTGACCTGAAGTTTCCATGTGTTATTTTATGTACACATATGAGTACATAAATGTGAACATTTTAAATAATTGGATAAAGTCTTTGTAGTCACTACAAAAAAGAAAGGAAAATAAAGATTGGCTGTAAGGCTTGGGGGAAGTTTTTGTTCTAGATTAATGACCTGCAAAATTTGGCAGGGGGTGGGAGTGAGGTGTTGGAGAGAGTCCTTGCTAAAGATTCCAGCATGAAATCCCTATTTTTCTGGCATGCGAAAGCACAATTGCTCCTTCTGAAATGGCAGCAAAGGACCCGAGCGGCTCACTGGGGTTTCTTTTAGACCCTGAAATGGCTGCTATGGTGTGAAAAGTGATACTGGAGACCTTAGGACTTTCCATTATGGTCCAGATGAGGCCCATGTATTCTTGACCCATTTTATCTTAGTCCTGGGCAACAACCTCTAGGAACAAAGTCTACAGTCTGCTGAGGACTTGCCTAGGGATGCCAAGGATTCAGGAGTTCAATTTCCTGATTCTGGACATCACTCCATCAGTCTCTATCTATGAACAGCAAGGAAAGGAAGGAAGGAAAGAGATGGAACCATTTACTGAATGTTCAACCAGGTAATCGTCACAGAGGCTGGCGTTCTATATGCCATGCGATGTGATCCTCAATCAGCCCCACGAGGAAAGTTTGGTATTCTCATTTCAGTGTTAAAGACACCAAAGCTCAGGTAGATTAAGTGGCCCAGGCAAGGTTACTCTCTGAGTAGCCAGGCTGCCACATGTTCTCCAGAGCATTGCATCTTAGAGCCCATGTGGTGGAGCGCCCTCGTTCACGATGGATAACCACTCTCTAGGCTTCTAGAAATGCCTGGGAAAAAATACAACCCCTTATTGCTGGTCTCTTTTAGATGAACATTGTGTTAATAGTTTTGCCTTTTTTTGCATCACTAAAATCATTGCTGAGAAAATTTTCTCTGCCAGGTCAGCTTGGCTTTCTTCTCATGTGCATTTTGCATCATTTCCCTGTACTTCTCTGCATCTTCATCATACTTTCCCACTTTTTGATAACTCTTAAGAAAAAAGAAATCAAATGCACTTTAAAGAAGGTATTTGACATTTATTTGAAAGCAAAAATTGGGGAAAATCTATAGTTATTCTTGGGCATGCTAATCACTCCAGCAAGGCAATTATTTCCATTCATATTGAACAAGTGCTATATGATGAGAATCTGAAGTTATTTCCCAAAAATTAGTTAGAAATTCAAATGTCAAGACTTAATTAGGCTACAGAGGAGCAAGGCCTTTAGTATGAACACACTGTCTTCATGAATTTTTGAAGTCTGAAAGTTCCCCCAACAGCCAGCATCCTGCACATGGTTATATGGCATCCTCTTGTCTCCTTCTCCACCCACCCCTGCCCAGCCCAGCAGGCGTCCTGCTGCTCTGCAAGGATGCTGCTCTCTCCTTAATCTGACTTCCATGTGGAAACCCTGGTTCCCCAGCTCCTCCTTGCTCCCACTTCCCACCCAAATGAGACCAAGCACAGACTATTTATTCATAGCAAGGAAGTCAGCCACCATCACTTGTGTTTGGCAGACAGTCCAAGGTAAGCAGAGGAGTGGAAAAGCTTTATGGTGGATGAAAGCAAAGGTTTCAGATAGGCCCTGATTGCTCTGGGTGATTGGTTAAGGAAGCATACTTGGCTTTTTCCAGTTGGTCCTAAATTGGAAGTTTGGGGGCAAAAATCACTGAAGCTGTCAGTCAAGTCCTGACCATTTGGGGTCAGGGTCAATTTCTGCAGCAGTTGGAGTTTGGCTTCACAACTGGTTGCTGCAGAGGTTGTGGGCCAGAGTTCTATCTGGATATATGGTCTGGCCATTTATCCTTTTGTATATTCAGTCTTAAAAGGTGAATTCTTTTGCAGTGGAAAATTGAAGCTCAGAGATAATAACAATATTTACTAGGTACTGAGCATGTTCCCTTGTCTCCCCTGTATCTTAATGCAAAATCCATGGACTGTATGAGCTAACCCTGCCTCTCTCTCTAGCCTCCTTGCTGGCCTCTGCCCTCTGATACTCTGATCCCAGGGGCCGTCTGCCTGGCCATGTGGCACGCCACTCCTTTCCCACTTCACAGCCTTAGCACTTGCAGTTGCCAAAGACTGGAATACTCTCCCTCAAAGTGGGCTTCACCTAAGCCTTTAGGATTCGTCTCAAGCAGTGAAAGAGAATTTCTTTCTCATTCCTTAAGAAAGCATTCTAATTTAGTTGCTTGGTTACCCCAATAAAAATCTGTAGTTAATTAAGGACATTGACTCATTTATTGCCCATATCTCCTGCTAGACTAAACTCCAAGGGGCCAGAAGTCTTCTTTATCTTGTTCTCCCAAATTCAGCACCTAGTATGTTACTTGTCACATAGTGAGTGCTCAATATAGCACTGTTGAGTGAATTGAATGAATGAATGAGCCAAAAGCATGCTAGATGTTTTAATTAGTAATCTCCAAAATCACCCTCCTTCTACACAGCTCAGTATGCTATACACTCACCTCTGCCAAGCATCATTTGGGTTAGTCACTCCTCTGTCCCTCAGTTTCCTCAAAAGGGAGATTTCTTTCTATCCCTGAAGTCCTATGTTATTAAGAACTGGAATGCAGTGAAGTTTACGATTCCTCCTCCTGAAAATAAATTTGGCTCTTTGGAGAGCTGCATGGTCGTTTTCAAATCCTGTAGTCAGATTGAGAAAGCAAACGAGGTTTCAGCGCAGAAGCCTGAATCTTAATGTGTTCTCTAATGGGGAGGGAGAAAGGCACTGCAATGCTCCCTCCATATGGAAGCTGCAGTGGGGCTGGGCCCATTGAGACCCTGAGCTGAAGAGCAGCCAGGCCAGTGGGTGAGCAAAAACACACTGTATATGACGTGGGGAAATTTGCTCCCTCATTTACATGACCAAGTGCACCAGAGGTGCTCCCCCCACACCACACACACACACACACACACACACACACACACACACACACACGAACTTGTGGCAATGAGTCTTAAGCTCTAATTGAGCCATTAGTCTCCATAAAACATTTTAATACCAAAATATTTTGTAGAATTATATTGCATTTTCTCTTGTCAACGTATGTACACTCTTGCTTTTTATTCCCCCATTCAATTAACAGAAAAACAAGGCCAGGGAGAAAAATGCCCTGCTTTTTTAATGCCCTGCTTCCCTCTGCTAGAAGTACAATGGCAATGCTAATTAATCAAATAATTCTGTGCATTGATTCTTTCCTCATATAAGTATGAACCTAATGACTGTGACTGGGGCAAGAAGAGATGGTTAGGAGGGTTACATTCCGTGTCTCCACATCATCAGTCTTCATCTCCAAGGACAGAAATTGCCAAGTGCAGCAGGGTTATGCTAAGAGGTTGCAGGCCTGTGCTTGGAAACTGCCCACTAAGTCATATCTTCAAGTGGATAATTTCTTGTCATAAATATCTAGAATAGGCCAAAGACCCTAGGATCTACTTTTTACTGAACATTTTCTGCATGCCAGTCACTGTGCTAAGCAAGTGAAATGCATCATTAACTTTATTTTTATATAAAAGGTATGTGTAGAAGAAACTGACAGGGCTCAGAGAGATTTTATAACATGCCCAAGTTCACATAAGCCATCAAATGGCAGAGTTGGGATTTGAAAGTTGTTTTTGTTGTTGTTGTTGCTGTTGTTTTAGAATTTAAAAGGAAAAGAAAGTATCCTATTCTGCCACTGTTAGGTACACCAAGATACCCAGTCAGAGTAAAGGAACCCGGAATAACTTTTAGTTAGACTTCTTGAATGCAGTTATTTCATTTTAAATTCAAACATCCAATCATTTCTAGCTCAAATAAGTCCTCAAGAAACGCTGGTTGTATCGCACGTCCCATGGCCAAGTATAGAATGCAGAAGAGGCACAGCAGAGAAATTCATTCTTTGATTCAACGAATGTTTTTATGAGCAGTGATGAAGGTGATGGAGATACAACAGTGAAAAGAAAAAAAATCTACTTTGGACAAAAAGAGACCTTTAAAATGAATCTCACAAAAGGGTAACTATACAATGCCTACAAACTAGTCTGAGATCATGCTACTTCCTGCAACAGCAAGGGCGGTAAATTCAGAGTTGCTCTGAGGAATCGATGTTCCTGTGGCCTGAGATGCCCTGAGTGTCTGAGCAAGCCCAGTGCTCCCACTTCATCTCAATCACCTCATCTGTAGAACTGGATCTGGGGTTCGAAACTTGCTAAGGTCCCCTTCAGCTCTCTGCATTCGTGAATACAAATGATTAGGAATCCTCCTTCTGTGTCTAGACACAATGAACTTGCTTGTAGCCTTGTACTTGGTAGTTTTTCAAAGAAATGGGGAATTAATTAGGCAGTTCATTCTTTTTTAAAGTTCCTAGAGTCTTATGGTAGTCTTTGAGCCAGTTAATTGATGATAAGTTCATTACTTTGGATAAATTCTAATAATATAATAATGATGAATATCCATTTATACTAACTGGATGGTACTTTGTTGTATATTGTAGAATTATTTTGGCAATGCACTCTTATCCTAATTATGTTTCTCTCAGGCTGATATTAAAATCTATTTACATTCCCTAAGCACATAGTTTTTGTGGTAAGAAGCAGTTCATAAATATGAGTATATCATTAAATATACACAATAATTAATGACCTTTATGGATAACTAACAACTTACTAAAATTGCGTGCAATTTCTCAATATTCTTTAGTGTCCAGAATGCCCATTTGAGGATTCTCAAAAGCCTTCAAAGAGTAAATTTTGTCAAGGGGTTAGATTTGTTCAAAGTGAATTGGAAGGCAGTAAAAATCATATAAATGCTCTAAAAGTTAATGCAAGCTACATGAAAATTTGGCTTTAATAGGAGATAAGAGAAATTATCCTTTCAATGAGAGGAGGTTACTTTGGAAGGAAATATGTAAAGAATTAGAGTATGTGCATTGGAACATGCCTTAAACCTACAGCAGAACCACTGAACTCCAGCTTTATTCAAAATTGCGGGGAGGTGTGTGCTCCTGAAAGTGCTTTGAGGGGTGGAGGAGATTCATAGCTTCTATTAGATTCTCTAAAAGCTCTGAAGACTGAAGTAGGTTAAAAATCACTTAATTATGTTAACCACAGCTCCTTCCTCAACCTTCATAAATGTAAGAGGATCATTTCTCCTTACCTTCCACACGTTAGTCAAATTCTCTCGTGTCATTAGGGTGATCTTCTGATATAAATATCCCTCATTTATTCAGCTACATTTATTATTTTCTATGTACCAAAGACTGTGCCAGAGGTGAAAGGGAAATAAAATGCCATTGAAAACTCCAATATTTTGTAAGAGGTCATCGTACAGTAGAGGATCTGGTGATTTGCTATATTCCACATCTGAAGAATGGAAATGTAATAGTCCACATTGCACATTGTTTTGAGAAAAGTTAAATGAGAAAATGTACATAGGACATTAAGCCCAGAACTGATTCATAAAACATTCATTACATATGTTAGATATTAGTAGTAGTAGTAGTAGTGGTATCAACTCTAGGCAAAACCACAAGAGTGATACTTAGAGTTCATAGCTCAAAGAACACATTGTTAAAGTCCTGGCCATGGTGTTTCCCAAAACTCTCAGCTTTACTGGCCAAATAAGGTCAGCTTACTGACCAAGGCTCTGCATCTTCTAAAGATTTCTCTTGATCTTAAGTATCTACACCACAGACTTGAGAAAACAGAGCACGCGACATATTCTTTCCTGCTCACTTTTCGACAAACCATTTTCTCCTCATCCAACCCCTCTTTTGCTAACTAGAAACATCATCCAATTATTCAAACCACAACCCTAGGAATCCACTTGACTCTCTCATCTTTCCTGATTATTAGTTGCCAGATGTCATAGATTCTACCTTGTGAATATGTTTCAGATTCAACATCCTTTTCTCCATCTCATCATCTTCCTCCTGTACTTGCACAATTGATATCTCTGCCACAAGTCCCCTCTCTCTCCTTTCTCCCATCCATCCACTGTGTAGCCTCGGAATCAGCTCATTCTAAATAAAATGTCTAAACATTTCCTTCCCATGTTTGAAATTCCTCAGTGCCCACCCCACGTCCCCCTACTGTCTTACATGTAAAATACGTATTGTTCAGCATGGCATGCAAAGCTCTTCTCACCTTGTACCCGCTGCCATTATAACATCTATTATGCGATAATAGCGATAATGATATCTATTGCACAGTTGTAGCAAAAATTTCTGTTGCAATTTGTTACACAACTGTCCTTTCTTGATTAAAGGTAACTTCTTTATAAGGAGATCAATGTGCCTCCCAAACCACCACCCAAGGGATTCAAAATCACAAGAAAAGCTGGGGTCTAATTAACTCTAATGTCTGAAGAAGTGTCAGAAGAAGGTCTGAATTTTTGCTAAAAGTAAAAACAGTGAGTGAGTACATCATAGCACCAAACATTGTCAAAGGGAGAAATTTTTCTAGGTAGATCCAGCTACTGGATAGGAGGTTCCTTTGAAAGTAGGCAATTCATCAAGTTTTCTTAGCTTAATGGATGCATTCTTTAAGATAAATTCCCAACTCTTGAGGTGATAATTTTGCTCTCATCAAACAACCACATGCTTTTACTTGGGTTCTCAAAGACCAGAAAGACTTTGTGCAAGTGATTGAGTCTCCTGATAAACATAGCTTCTATTATCAATTAATAAATTAACATAATGCAACGAGCCTAGGCTTGAAATCAAACCTGGATTCAAATACTGGAACTAGGCTTTATTTTTTGGATCTATAAAATGAGACTAACATATTTCTTTCCTTATAGTCTCTAAAGCTTGGCAGACTCAGCAAATGGTAGTAGCTATGATCATTATTGTTCTGGCTTAAAGATATGAGTTTGCTTAGTTTAAATCAGAGATTCTCAACCCTGGCTGCACATCAGAATAATTTGGAGAGCTTTTAATAGATACCAATGCCTAGAACTTACCCCAGACCAAATAAATCAGAATAGATGGGACTGGGGCTGAGGAATTGGTTGTTGTTTTTTTTTAAGTTCCTCAGGTGATTCTAATGCATTCAGAAATGTGTTCCAAACCTGGTAGCTATGGAGCAAATTGACAAAATAAAGTTGCAAGCCACAAAAGCTGAGGAATGGGCCTTAGTTTCATGATGACCTTACTGAGCAATAGATAGCTCGTGACCAGCAAAACAACCGCTTAACAACTGTACCACTCACTCTCAAAAACTTACCTTCAGGCAAATTTGAGGTCTAGTTTTTATTACCACCATTATGAAAGAAGCTTATTGCAAAAAGCTTACACTTTATTCAGCATAGCCTCTCTTAACTTTCCAGCTTCTAGAAATTCTTCAATACTGTGCTGTGGAAACTTTTCTTCCACTGTATTCTTTCCTACACCTTGTCTTTCCACCAATTTCCCCTTGATGCTGCAGAGAGTTTATATTTTAGGTTCATGTAATCCTTCAAAAGCTCTACTTTCTCTTATTTGCCAGATTGCCTATTTCATTCTGCCACGGGAAATCTTTTTTTTCCTGCTCTGTTCTCAACAGCATGTATTCCGTAAATAGCATAATCTCTTCTGTTGTGCACCTGGGTGATGAAATCTGGCTCTTCAGGTAGGATTATCTTCTGAAACTAAGCTAAACCCCTTTTGCTTCCACCCAGGTTTTTTAAAAAACACTTTTAGTATCAGCTTCCTTTCTCCTCCCAACCATACCTCTAGAGAGAAATGCTTATAAAGGAGTTAAGACTGAAAGGCACTTCTAAGTAGTGCAGCTATTCCATTCAGCAACAATTTGCAGAGAATCCTTTGCTTTTTTTTAATTTAGCTTGGAAGCAGGAGGAAAGTGGGCTGGGCTTGTCAATGGTATAACCCTGGTTTCCAATGGAAGGAAAAACCTTATAGGCTCTTTGTGGCTAGTTTACATCTGTGTGCATACATGTGGTGTGTATGTGTGTGTGAATATGTGGGGAGGTCACAGAGAAATCTAGGAAGTTGTCAACCTTAGATAATTCATTTTTACTCTTGATACATGCACTTGAAGTTACTACACCCAAAGTAGGCCGTATCATGCGCCATAATCAGGGAAAACATGAGAAAATTGGGTAGGTTGGTTTCCTATTGCTGCTGTACAAATTACCACCAATTTAGTGGCTTCAAACAACACAGATTTAATCCCTTCCAGTTCTGGAGGTCAAAAGTCTGAACTCCAGGTCCTATCAGGACTTCTTTCCTTTGGGAGGCTTCAGGGGAGAATCCACTCCCTTGCCTTTCCCAGCTTCTGGAAGCTATCCTCGTTCCTTGGATTGTGGCCCCGCGTTACATTGCCCTTTTTTTCCTCCCCTCTTCTTCCGTTCTCACTTCACCTTCTCTACCTTCCTACCCTCCTGCTCCCTTTTATGAGCACTCTTGTGCTCACATACCACCCACTCCAATAATTCAGGATAATCTCCCCATCTCAGGACCCTTCATTTAATCATATCTGTAAAGTCTCGTTTACCATGTAAGGTACTTATTCACAGGTTCTGGGAGCTGGGATTTGGCCACCTTCAGGGGACCATTATTCAGTCTAGCTCATGAGGGAAAGGGCATTTTCCTGTACATTCAGTGCCATTTTCTGTACATTCCGTTGTTACTTCTGTAGATGAAAGCTATAAACATTCGAAGTGGCATGAGTGTTATTTTTGTTTTGTTTTACTGCAATAGAGCCTGTTTTAAAAGCTTTCTTATATCTTGCTTGTTCTCCTGATGACAAACACTAAAACTGGTGTGGCCAAAGGAGCATCCTGCTCAGAGGTTAGCATGGAAACAGCTAGTACAGTTGGCAAGTAAGAAAGGACTACACCCCGGGACTCAAAGCCTCTTCTTAAAATTGCTGCTTTGAGTAGTACAGAAATTGATATCAATCAACTGGCTTCCTGAAGATTCACAAGCTGAAATAACTTATTTCTATCTTGAGATAAAACCATTATTTGAGCCACATTACATGTCACACATTTGGAAGTTGTTCACTTGAAATTATTGACTAGAAACCATGTCTGATGGCTTAGAATTTATCCTGATATTGAGAAGGCTATAAAAAGAGAAATATGCTTCAGGTTAGTCAATATAAACTTCTGAAAACACCTATTTTTCAATGGAAAGTAGCAGAAACAAAAATCTTTATCAGTATTACAGGAACTCCTCAAAATTTAGGAGCACTCCAGCTCCATTTTAAGTTTCCACTACAACAATAGCAGCATTATGCCGATTATTTGTGACATATAGATTGTTCAAGCAATGGATTCTGAGAATTTGTGAAGACTATTTTATGCTATTTCCATAGTGCTGCATTGCCATCTGGGAAACGATCAGGTTGAAATACTGTGCAAGATTCTTAGGACACCCAGATATGTTGTTGGGAGACTTTGGCCGAATGACTTGCCGTGTATCTTATAGACCACCTACCTCAGCTTCAGAACCCACAAACCATGCCTCTGTCGTCTTCATCTAGACTTGAGCGAGGAGTGGCAAGACAAATTGAAAGAAGTCTTGGTGCTGCTCAGGCTCTTCTTTAACCTCACCCACCTAAATCCAAGAGTGAGTCTTTGCCAAGAACAACAAAGGTAGACCAAGGAAGGCCAGTGCTACTGTGGACAAGATTATGAGGTTCTGCTGTACAAACTCCAGAAAACAGAGGGGCCACCGTTGTTAATAAGCAATAACCATGTCCTGGGGTAAACTGATAAGAGGGAGACCACTGAGTTCTTTATTCTGCCATGTGAAGTTTCATTTTAGCTACAAATAAAACAGTAGCTATTTTCTAGCCACTGAAACGACGGAAGAGTCACCTGGCTTTTCCATGCTCAGCAGCATCAGACACAGCAAGCCTTAAGGTAGGCACCAGCCACCCTCCCCATTGATGGTTTAAGGGTTATGCTATCTAGATGGAAAGGAATGTTACAAGGATGTGAGGTTTGGTATTGATCTCTTTGGGGTCCTGATCATTGATTCTGCAGTGACATAGAGTATGATTAAGAATGGTGATCACTGGAGTTGGAAAAAAATGAACTGCTTTGTTGGAGGCTTTCTTTTCTTTCACCCTAACCAACCCAGCTACGTCACATCTGAAGAGTTCATCTCCCTTTATGGATAAAAATTAGTTAACTTGTCCCAACCATGATCATTTATTTATTTGTACCCATCTTTATTCTATAAAGAATTGGAGCAGCCTAGAAAAATACATTTTGAAACAAAGTAGGTAAATATTGTTTTAAAAGGGGAGGAGACGGGAGATGGCCTCAAGAGCACAAAGGGGGAAATTCAGTAGGAAAAGCATAAAGCTGGATGAAATTAGCACACATAGACTATATACCACGTGTTCCTGACTAGTTGTTGGTGGAGGATCCATAACATCCACCCTAAACTTCCTAGCAGTCAAAACAAAGATGTAAATGAGATCATTTACATGACTTACAGTATTCATTAAACAGAAAAATTCAGTTATTCGAAAAAGGGCTGTTTGTCCTGGTACTGACAGCCACACTAGTCGCATGTCAGGGGGAATGAGATCTTTGGCAGGTGACCCACGGTGGCTCCTTTCTTTCCTCCTTGGCCAGAACCAGCACAGGGCCCCACCCAAGCACCAGGGGCCAGGAAACGCAATCCCGTCACATGTCCTTCAAGATGGAAATTTGGCAATCAGCACTTATGAATTCCACAGGATGTCTTCCGAAATGTATCCCTGTTATAGCTACATAATATTATTGAAGGGACTGGGTTTTTGCTCTATATCAATCTAAGTCATTGATAGAATATCAAAGGATAACTTAATAAGAATAATTCTATGAGGAAACAGCCATTATTAAAGGACTATATTAGCGGAAGCAATTAAGGGTAACATGCTATCAATAGGAACAGTATTGATAGATGTATTACTTAATGTTTGTGATGTCATATGTTTTGAACAATTAAAAATAATTTAGAGACAGAACTAGTGCCTAGTAATATTTCCCTGGTAAAGTATACACAGTGCTGAGGTCAGCACTGCCTGGTCAGTCTAGCAGACAAGTACAGTATCAAAATTCAAAGTAGGTAGTGTTTCTTGTGTGGGAATGGAGTCAATTTTGCCAAGAACTGTTAGAAAACTCCCCATAGCGTGATTATATTTTTTTCATTAAAAATGATATTTATCTTGATGTATCATTTTCTTAATCCTTTAATGAGTTTTAATTGAAATACCAGCACATAGAGAGAAATCATAGCCTGAATGAAACACTTTTATTTGTAAAATTGCCCATGAGAAGGCTGGGCTCCCAGTCCCCATCAGCCTACACACCATTACAAGAACTATGGTTTAAGAAGCAGCACCTCTTGTGCTTTAGCTTTGTTGTTCTCTAGAAGTTTCTCGTTCACCTGGATCCTGGAGTGTCCACAGATTTGACCACAATTGTTATTAAATTTCTACTTCTAGGAAATTCAAGGGAAGAACCAGGAGCACTGACCCAGGCAATCACTTAGGAAAGGGACCAGGGATTTTTCTAAGAGAAGTATACTGTATAAAAAGTGTACCTAGAGGACCCAAGGGTTCTTTTTGCAATAAAAGCAGGCCCTCTGGCTGTTTACTCATTGCACATTCACATCTCTTTTCCAACCTTAAATAAGAAGCATATCAAATGAATGTTTGCCTCCAGGAATCACTCCTCCTCCTAATAATAATAACAATAAACAGTTGAAATTGTTGCTTTAAAATAGAAGCCTCAATCGGGGTGTTCAGCTCTCTATGTTGATATAAAACTTTTCCAGTTCCCTTTCAAAAGGTAGTCTTGGCTGCAATTACAGTATCTAAAGACCAAAGTGAAAAATTGGATTCTTTACTGACCCCAGCAGGTTAGCTCTTTATGCTTAAATGATATAAGAGGCCAGCTAACATGACCTCTCCATGCTTGGCTTTAAATGTTATTAATGGTCCTAAAGCAATCCTTACCCTTTTAAAAATGCTTTAGTGTACCTGGTCTTGTTATCACCATAGGAGTGACTTACACACTGTGGACTCAGGATTCATAGAGAGTTTCCCATCATTTGTCTTACCTTCATGACATTACAATTTCACTAAATATTCCTCTGGCTTTTATGTTAGCAGACAGGGCATAGGAAGTGTCAGATTGGTGTTCACTGCGTGTTATGTGCTGTCACCAATACCCTCTTCATTTTTTTTTTCTTTCATGTGAAATCATTCTAGTTTACATATCTCTTAGGCACCTTCCAGGACCTCTGATAACTTGCATCTGCCTTTCCCCAGACCTTTTCAACCCATCTCTTCAACTGAAGCTATGAGAGTCTTTCATGCAAATAGTCTTGTTTTCCATAGAACTGTGATCCTCAACCCTGGCTGTAAAATACAGAAATTCAGGTCCCGCCCTCAGAGATTCTAATTTATGTCGTCACTCTGATAGAGCCTAAGATAACTTCCACAGGGAAGTATCATTTGCATCCAGAATTGGTCAACATTATGGGATAACTGCCTTGGAAATTTCATTTCTGAGTCTTGTCTCTTCATGTCTATACAAAGGCCAAAAATAAAACACAAATAGTAGTTCTGGTAACGTGCCCCAAGGAAGGATACCCTCAATTTAGAAGAGTTAGAAACTACTGCTTGTCTCTAAATCACATGCAACTTTTTCTGCTCAGTTGAAACCATTTTGCAGAAACCCAAAAGTAGGATCACAGTTTAATAAACTCTACGTCTACTAGAACCCCTGTCATTTCTGCCCACTTGCTTCTCTCCCCTCCCCCACAAAGTAAAAACAATATACACTTACAGGATGTCTGGAATTATCAAGATCTCAAGTCGGTAACTGAGAACCAAAATTATGAGACACTAAGAGATTTGTATAATAGTCTCCATGGCTCTGTCTATAAATAAATCCTCTTTTCCTATATCCATTCTGTGGTATAAAATGGGAAAAGGGTAGAAAGGGTTAGAAAGTTGTCAGAGATATATGCCTTTATAAATCCTCATTTAAATATCTCTACATACCTATGCTGTTGATTCAACATTAAATGAATTCTGCTCTGAGGGAGGCATTATGCTAAATGCTAAAGCTTCAAGAGGCCAATAATATATATATATATATGCTTGAGATTACTCAGAAACTTAGGCAGTGGGTAAGGCAAAACCATGTGTCATCATGGACAACTTTGAATATAAAATTTGTTGAGCATAAATTATATTTATATTTGATTATCAGAACCATTATTTATATGTAATGGAAAGCGTATTGGATGAGATCTGTGTCCTGGCTCCTACCTCTACATCAGCCACTAATTGGCCTCAGGCTTCTGCTCTATTGAGTCTGTATTTCTAAAACCCTGTCCTGTTTTATACCCCCAAACTTTTACAGTCACCCTACTAATTATCTATTTTTTGTTAAAATTCTATTTCTTATTCTTACTCATTTTTTCTCTTTTGCAGATTCTGTTCATGGGTATGATGACTGAGTACTATCACTACTTTTTTACAACCCTGGTAAGAGCATCCAGTGGAAACATATTGCACCCAATAGGAAACATCACACAAGGTTATTTCACAGTCAATCCCACCAGTGTCAAAAGCAGGACATTGTCATGGAGATTTGCCTTAGTTTCCTAAGAATCTTCTAAATCCAGTAATGCTGAACAGCAGGTTCTTTTTTTCTCCCCTTTATTTTCTGTCTTTCTTTTTAAACTAGCACCAATGTATGCACATCCGGAAAGATTAAAATGAAAATTCCATTAACTAGAAACTGTCAAAGTGCAAACTGCTCATAAAGAACTGCCATCTATAATTTCTATGGGCATTAGAAGGTACACCAAAGTGTGTCTTTGCATGCTTTGATAAGATGAGGCTTACCCGCCTGTGTCCAGTAGATAGCCGGGTTCACCAAGGGTCAGCTGTCAGATGTTTTGAAGACCACGAAGAAAAGGAGCCTGGGAGATGCTCTGCATGTTGAACATTTTGCACCATTGAGAAAAATTGTGACTCAAACCTTTAGAAATCCAAAAAAAAAACTCCATAAGACCTAAAATTTTTTAAGAGCTTATCAGAATCAAGAGAGAATAATTCAGAGCATTTAACATACCAAACGATGTGATATCTCTCTTTCAATCAATTTCAGAAGTCAGTTAACCCACATACACATACATAATTTCTTATAAGAGAAGAAAACACAGAACAAACCTCCTTTTCTAATGTGTAAAGATGTGTTGGTAAGAGCACCATTTTACCAAATAAAACTGACCAGGTAGCCTGGTAAGTAGGGAAAATCAAAGAATTTGGAACAAGGACCAAGCAGCTGCCCTGATACAGACTCATACTATTCATAGAAGCAATAAATGAAATTCCTGACTCAAGTTTTTCTGAGAGCACTGAAGGGTGCAGAAGGCATCTTGAGACAAATGCTTTCAGGCATTACTGCTAGTAACCATGGGGTGGGGGAGTGGGCATCTAGGACAGAACTTCTTGATCTATGGCTCAGTGGTCTCCCCCCACCACCCCTTCTTCTTGATCTCCTGATAAAGTCCTCTGTCAGAAGAGTCTAGGAAAAAACTTGCAAAAAATGCATCCTCTCACCCTTTACCATGAACATTTGGGCATTGCTGGAGTCAATGTGACCATCTGCCTCAGAATTTTCCACCAGTACCAGCTATACACATCCCTAAGATCTGGTTTCTGAGAGATTTGAGAAAGAGTACAGACAACAGAACCTAAGAAGCCTGGCCTTCAATGGAGAACCCTTGAGGAATGAAAAAATTCCTGTGCTTTTCTTTTCTTTTTTTTCTTGAGGTACCCACGGCCCTGGGACCTTGTATGTGGGAAGCCAGCACTCAACCACTGAGCCACATTGGCTTCCCTGAGTTGGTTTTCTCATTTGTTTTGCTTGTTGTTCATTTTTGTTTTCACAGGAGGCACCGGGAACAGAACCCAGGACCTCCCATATGAGAGTTGGGAGCTCAACTGCTTGAGCCACATCTGCTCCCTTGCTGGGCTTTTTTATTCCTTTTCACTCCTCACTGCCTTGCTGGTCTTATCCAGCAATCCAGAATTTGGATTTTCCAAATTCTATACTGCATAGAAACTTCAAACTGATGGCCAGCCTAATTTTGCACATTTAATTTTTTCATTTAAGCAGATTGAATGCAGGTACTATTGAATCCACATTCTGAAAGTCTCTGCCTTCCCTCCTGTAGCTTGAGTAACTTCCCTTCTACTCAATTAGTACACTACAGTAATTCTTCTTTCCTGGGTCTTAGTCTTTAAATTTGCTTCTTTAAGTTTTATCTTCATTCTGCCTTGCTTTGCTTTTATATTCTTACCAGTCTTGCCCATGAATATTAATACAACTTAAAGAAAACAGAAAACTGTTGTTTAGTACATAGAAGTTAAAATTATAAAACTTTAAAAGGCAGCACACCTTTTCTGATACTAACCTAAGAGCAGAGCTGTTCTCTTATCATTCTCTCGCCCAGTCCAAAGTTATCTTGGGAAAAGGTAGTGATGGAGAGAAGTATTATTCATCAAGATACATTTGTATGCAGTGTCTGCAAATACAAACTGTAAAGTGTTTCAAAGGTTCCTTCTCTTTCATAACCACTATCATCACTGATCCTGTAGTATCTTGTATTACACTTTTCATAAAGCAGCTACATTTTTAGGAAGTTTTTATGAAACCTTTTTTCTGTTAAATGTTATTTTGAAAGTTTGGTTTATTCTTAAATGTAATTTATTTTTAATTATATCTTTCAGAGTCTAATCTTTTTACATAAGAAAAAAATTGAAATCGTTTAAGTCTCTCTCAAAAGTGAATCTACTTATAAACGTCTAGTTTACTCCCTGCCTCATCTGCTGTGATGGAAAACACAAAAAGTAAATTAAACTTTTTTTCCTGAAACATCGTCTGAAAGGGAAGGAGTTCTATTTGTTAAACTACTCACGCCCTTACAGCCATATGCTCCGGTTTATTCTCTGAAGAGAACCCTTTGGGGCCTATTTGAGCTTGTGTCCAGTGGGTATTCTTCATGTCTTTATTGTACAGGACATGAGTTATTTTCAGTGAGTCGGAGGACGGTGTGTTTTCCTGCTGGGAGTGCTCTTCCTCTTCCTGTCAAATGAATATGCAATTTTCTCATCTCCCCTCCCTGGCAAGACCTGGGACAACCTGAGGCAGCAAGATGTGACGGAGGGAGGTGAAACTGCCGCTGGCACACCCTCCATTCTTAGGCCAGTTCTGTTACCACTCAGAGCCTCAGTTTTCCTCACCTATAAAATGAAAGCATTGGACCAAATGGACACAAAATCTCTTCCGACTCCCCTAGGATTATATCCTAAGAATAGCAATCTCTAGCTTCTTAGATATCCCATTCTGTGTCCAAAGGCAAACTAATTTGTCTTAGTTTCCTAGAGCTGTTGTAACAAAGAACCACTAACTGGGTGGCTCAAAACAACAGAAATTTATTCTCACACAGTTTGGGAGGCCAGAAGTCCAAAATCAAGAGGTCTGAAGGGCCATGTTCCCTCTGAAGCCTGTAGAGGAGTATCTGTCCCACGTTTTCTTCTGGCTTCTGCTGGCCGTGGGCCATCCTTGGCACTCTTTGGTTTCTGGCAGCATAACTTCAATCTCTGCCTCTGTGTTCACATGACCAGCTTCCCTTTTCTCTGTTTCTATGTCCAAGTTTCCCTCTTCTCACAAAGACAGCAGTCACACTGGATTACACCCCACTCTAATCCAATCGGGCTCCATCTTGTCTAATCACATCTTCAAAGACCTTATTTCCAAATAAACTCACATTTGCTGTGATTAAGACTTGAACATGTCTTTTTAGGGAACACTGTTCAACACGTAACATAATTATTGGCAAACAAGCCCTTCTTCTTGGTTTATCAAAACTCTAACAATATTTTTGCGAAACAACGGATGAAAATGAAAACTACTCACTGCTCTGAGGGTTCTTCAGCAGTACATAAGTGAAAAGCAAGGGGAAATGTTCTTTTATGGAAATGATGTAATAACGGCTGCCATTTTTGTTTCATTCTATTTGTAGCTTCTGGAATCATTCCCTTTTGTATAAAGAGCATGGAAAGTATTAACTCTTTTTTACTTTTTGTCATTTTGACTACTGCACAGGACTTATTTGCTTTAGATCTGGAACTCTATAGGTACAGTGGTGTAAATATGACTGGGTTTAGGCTGCTCAACATTGACAACCCACACGTGTCATCCATCATCGAGAAGTGGTCCATGGAGAGACTGCAGGCCCCACCCAGGCCCGAGACTGGCCTTTTGGATGGCATGATGACAGTAAGTAGTTGGAAAATAAAGTCATTTAAAATGATATTTGAATCCCTTAGAGAATGGATTAACAATCTCATATCCCTTCCGTAATGTGAAGAAAAAAGTGTTATAATGTGTACATTGGCTTGTGCTAGGGAAGGAGTAAGCTTTTTTAAGTATTATTAAAGCTTATGCCTGGCTATTATGGAAAACTGCTATTTTTAGCTTCCTGGCTATACTTGACTCAGATAAAGGAGGTAAAAAGAGTTACCATGCTGTCAGCAAAATGAAAACAAAGCAAGAACCAAAACAAGGACAGGTGAAGAGGGTATTCATCCCTTGAACAGAAGGGAGAGGCAAAGTAAGAATAACCTGCCTATGGAGGTCGTATGGGGCCAGTTGGCTTCCTTGCTTCGGCCACATCTCAGCAAGGAAGCCCACGTGGGAAACTGCCAGATTTACATACACTCAGCACATACATGTTCTTCATGTCATGGATATGCACAAGCACACCGCTGCAGACATTGACAGTGCCTAACACAAGCCATATGTCACTCTAGAAGCTGATGCCAGACCTGCCTCCTGACAAGTCAGAGGTACTCTGCTGAACAGATAAATTGCAAACCGCCTCACCAGAGAGCTTCTTGCTAACATCATTTGTCTTTTGTTGTCAAATGCACCTACCTTCACTTTATTTCTCTAATGAAGCTCCCAGTGTGATGAAGAAAATAGCAGGAAATAAAAAGAAAATTCTATGTAGGAATAGTGTCATCTAAGGGAAAAGATATTGGGGATGTGAGCAGGTAATAACATTTTAAATTGGCATAGTATTTCATTCTCTGTTCCCATCATCGGGAGAAGCACTCTTGCTTTTAAGATGCAATTTACTGATAACTGAAAGGTACAATCGCCCAGAGAAATGAACTTAGGGTTTCTTTTCATTTCCTACTTTTTTCCTCAACTGAGGAACAAATGACAAGAAGAAGTGAATGAATGAAGTGGCTCTGAATGATTTCATGTTCAAGTCCCCGGACTGTTTTTCAAATCAGAAATGACTCTTAAATTATACAAAGTGAGCTGAGAGATAATGATGGAAAGCATTTGGAACAAAAGAGCCTTGGTGTTATTTGAAACGTTGGTTTAAATAAGAATAAGTAGAGAATATCAAGGGAAATCCTAGACTTCTGAAAGGGAGGGAGGGAAGCTAGAGAGAAATACAAAGAAAGAAAGAGAAGACTCACCTCCCTGTCCCACAACAAGATTTCTGTCATAGGATGAGATCTCAAATAAATTTTACCTGTGCTCAGGAGGCACCATAAAAAGAGTTACAGCATAAAGCTGTGCTAACCCAGATTGTGGACTCATGCCAAACATTAAATATTCATCACAAGTATGGCTTAATTTACCAAAGAGTGTCTGTTGTGTTTAATTATGCTGAGCTGACAGGACAGTTTGTACATAAAGATTGAGAAGGGAAGACCACTGAAGAAAGGAGATAGAACTGTGTATTTCATACTGGGCGTGAGGCACCATTGCTCCTCCAGGACTCTTGCCAGTGGCCTGGGCAAATGGTGGTCCCGTGGACAGGAAGCCTGGCAGAGCTGAGTTTGGATGGAAGAGACCCCATTCTGCTTAGGGTTTATTATTGCGGTCCCACTTAAGAAAGAAGTTTTGAAGCTTTGTTATTGTTATTGTTGTGGTACTTAATATTTTTAAAATTATAAAATGGAAAAGGGAGACTTATCAGCCCAGAAAAAGGTGGTTCATCAGGCTGTTGTAAAAGTGGAGGGAATAGCTATGTCAGGTCATGTCAATGCTAGTCAAATAATGTGGTAGAATGCAGCACCCCCTAGAAACTGGATCTAATAGTCATGTAGGTCTAGCTTTGAAACTGATCAAGTGAAGCATTATACTGATCTTAATTTATCAAAAGAATGCACTTGGAAGTTCACTCTTTTCTTTCTGCTTCTGGAAGTGGCTAATTTGCCACTGTAGAAACTGAGCCATGGAGAGGTTAAAGGGCTTAAATATGGGCCCCAGTGGACCAATCACTGAACCAAGAAAACACATGGCATGTCCCCAGACCCAGGTCCAATGTTAGCCCATCTTTGCTTTCAAGTTGCCTCTGTATTCAAATTGTTTCTTCACTACCTTAAATATAAAATCTCATCAGACTCAATTTCATTGGGTCTTTATAGCTCAGACGCTGCCCAGCAATCTTGAATGTCAAGTGCTTGCTGCTCCCAATGCCTAATACCTTCCCCTACCCCAGATATTTATAGTTCTGGCTTCTTACAGCATTAAGAACTTGCTCAATTGCCCCTTCACCAGAGAAACCCTCCCTGAATTCCCTACCTAATATGGCAGCCCTTACCCTGTCGTTCTCTTTTCTCTTACCTGCTTTACTTTTCTTCATAGTTCTTATCAGCTATGCTAAATTTGATTTGTCTGTCCAATGTCTTCCCACTAGAGTGTAAGTCCCATTAGGACAGACTTTTTTGTATGCTCTTCTCTAGTCCCAGAACTAGAAGAGTGCCTGTCACAAAATAGGCTGTCTTTGTTTGCCAAGGCTGCAATGACAAAAGGCTCCAAATTGGTTGGCTCAACAGGAATTTACTGGCTCATGGTTTGGAGGCTAGCAGTCCAAAATCAAGGTATGGCTAGGCCATGCCTTCTCTGAAATCTGAAGTCTTCTGGTGGTGCCTTGTTGGCAGTCAATATCTGCTCCATCACATGGTGGGCAGAAATCTGTCTCTTTCTGTCTCCTCCTGTGGCTTGTACTTCCATGTCCAAATTTCCTTTGCTTATAAGGACTCCAGTCATACTGAATTAAGGCCAACCCTCAGTTAGTCTGACCTCATCTTAAAAGGATCAACGAAGGTCCCGTTTACAAATGAGTTCACACCCACAGAACCAAGGTTAGGATTTGAGCATTTCTTGTGGAGGACGTGATTCAACCTGCCACATATATTTTCACTACATATGTATTTAATAAAGGAATTAATATACTAAGTAAATATGTAATTGAGCTTCTACTAAGATTCAAGATGTTAAATGAAAAATACTTATGTAGCTCTCCAATATTTTCAAGAAAGTCCAAAGAGAGCTCCTATATGTAAGAGATATGCATGATTAGAGAAGATAGGTTTTCTAAAGTAATAATATTATTTCAAAAATTGGTCATAGACAACTACTAATGGTTAAGTAATGCCATTACTATAATACAATATGCATTTTCCAAAATTATATGCATTATTCCACTCTTCTCCAATGTAAATTTTTCTATAGCCCTTTATAGCCATGTTTTTATGTGTCATGTACATACACAGATGCTCATATGAATAGACAATATAAGAATTTTTAAAAAAGAAATTCCATGTACTTAAAATTTTCACCTACTTATCCTCTATTTTTCTCTTTAATATTTCTAACTATTAAGTATATTTTAGAATTTCATACACTAAAAACATCTTCAAAGGAGATATATGTCAAAATACATCAAATCTGAAAATAGAGAAATAAGTCCTGTCAAAGTGAAAAAACTTGACTCCAGACTTAAGAACAATCGATTGATTTAATAAAATATTGACTTTTAAAATAGAGTTAAAATTGGGTTAATTAAGAAAACTTTTCCTGAACCAGAGTTCAAAAACGGTGAACCTCATTCTTTAAAAAATCCTAAGAATAAAAAAATAAAACGTTTTCTCAACCGAGGTACTTAAAAATAGAACTTCCGAGTGATTTGTGAAAAGTCAACTTTGTACCTTTCATTACCTTTAAGTTTTTCCCAGCCCTTGTACTGATTCAATCTATTGGCTTTTGGGTAGATTGGAGTGATGGGGTGGCTCATTCTCAGATGGATCTCCCCTGATTGTGGGTCAAAATCGTGTATGATTCAATACTTCACATAACTCATGGAAACAACAAAACATTGATCTGTCGCCTGACTTTCCAATTCTTCAAATGCATTCACAATATGAAGTTAAGTCTGTAGCCTTATCCTCTTGACTTACATCTAAAGATTTCCTGTCACCACAATCCACAGAGAAGACATCCTTAAGTATCCATTTTCAGTGTCCTGTGTTAGTCCTCTGATAAAACACAATGTGCAACTGGATTCAGTGGAAACAGAAAGATCTCTGGATAAGGAAAACTTGGACTTAAGTCCTGACTACGTCCCCTGACTAACTAAATTACCTGAGCAAGTTATTTAACCTCTCAGAGCCTCAGCTTGCTCATTTGTAAATTTGGATAATAATACTTTTCACTGTCACTCTATTGATTAAATTAGGTAACATGCATAAGGTTTCTAAGATGTAGAATTGAATTTACTTGATAATATCTGCTGTTTTTCCAATGCATAGTCAATAAAAGAACAAACAACACGCTGAGATACCAAGGTCTTTATTCAAGGCAGAATGTATTTGTTTACAAGAGTCAGAGTCCTCAGCTTGAACACGTTAGCCCAAGATGGCCCCTTGCATACGGTTTGTGCGACCTGGTATGTCCAGTGGAATCACTCAGATGTAATTTGCCAACGCCACGTATAGTCTTCTTTCCCTGTTCCTCAATGTCTCTCTCAAAACTTGGCAAATGTTCCCTGAGACTCACAGTACACCAAGCTCTATGCCAGGACTCTCTGGGCTTGCGGGGTTGCTCTCCTAATTATTGAATTTCTGGATTGTGAGTACAGCACCATAACTTTGCTACCTTCCCCAAACCATGTGCAAACCAAAGCCCAGCTTACCTGCATCGGCTTCCCTTCCCTCAGGTGCTCGGGAAACTCAACACCCCTCCCACACTTTGGCTCCCTCAGCAGTACCCACTACCCTCCTCCCCCCCATCCCCAAACTTATGCTCCCCAGTAGGCCTCCTCTAGGAAAATCCCATCATTACCAATATTCTCATTACTTCAACAAGGCACATCACAGGAAAGAGGACATCTAGCCTGTTCATACTAAGTGGCATATTCCTGTTAGCTCTATGCCTTAGGTGAGATATTTGGATTAACCAAGGAACCTGTTGACAATAAGCATGGGAAAGGGAGGATGTTATTTGGGAGGACTTCCTTCCTGGAAAACTTCTTTGACCAGCCAGTTAAAACTGGAAGGTGAGCATTTCCAGTTTGGAGAGAAGTTGGAAAACCTAAACTTTTTGTCCATCTGTCCTCCAAAGACTAGGTTTCACTTCAGAACCTCTAGCTTTTTCAACAATAGTTGGAGACCAGAGAGGGAGCAAAGTTCAAGGACTCCAAGAGGCCATAGAGTGCTGTTAGTTCTTGTCCCTAGGGGTAAGGCGGCCTCTCACTGATGCACATTGACTGTGTCAGGAATCTCCAAGACCACACCCAGCTTCAAGGATTCACCAGGACTCACAGAACTCAGAAAAACAGCCACACTCGTGGTTATAGTTTATTACAGAGAAAGGATACAGCTTTAAATGAGCAAAGGAAAAGGGCACAAACAGCAGAGTCCAGGAGAAACCAGGCACAATCTCCTAGTTGTCCTCTCCCAGTGAGTTGCACAGATAGTGGTTAATTCTCCCAGAAACCATGTGTAACAAGTATGAAGGATTGCCAGCTGGGGAAGCTCACCTGAGATTTGGTGTCCAGGGTTTTTACCGTGGGTCACTCACATAGGCATGACTTTCTTTAGCTACTCAGTCTCCAGCCTCTCCAGATGTCAGACTGATAACAGCACAGTCCAGAGCCACAGGTGAGCACAAGTAAGAGTTCACTATAAATTACATTGTTAGTATAAAATATCTGGCTGTTCAAGGCCCCAGGCAGACAAAGACACCCTATTTCAGGATGGCTATTCCAAGGGCTCAGAAGCTATCTCTGAGGAGCAGGTCATGGCCAGTCCTTTGTAATGTGCAGGGTTTGAGTACACTAAGTCCACTCAGTTAGCCCTTTACAGGATGTTGTAACATCCACAACACCCTACATTGGAGAGAAGCCCAATATGTTTGTTTTATGGTCCATGTCGTGGCAAAATGTATTGGGTATAGATAAGCAAAGATTTTTTTAAGACTTTTTAGGGGCATTGAGCAATGTGGTTTCATCCAGGCTTTAAATATAAATAAAACGTGAATATAAATCCATTGAGAAAAAAAAAAATTGAAACACAGGCCAAGTTTTTTTTACATTTCCCTAGATTGACTTGACAGTTGCTTTCTGTTGAGTACAAAGCTCAGAAGGAAGGAAATTCAGTAGCAGTGAATTCATGCTTTGGAATAGTTATAGTAAATGCTTCTTCCATCTAAGAAAATATTTTATTTCAAGGAGAGGCATATTTTAAAAATATATAGTCTTCTTTGGATATGAAAAGCATTAAGCAGTCCTGTAGTTTTGAACGTTTTTATTGTGGGCAGCCTGGACAAAGGAAGTTAAAATCTTTTCTAAGCTGAGTTTATGGAAAGGTCAGATCATTGAAATTCTATCCCTTACTCTTCTCTAGCAAATACGTCAATCATTTAACTTATAAATACACATACCAATGTTTTAAAATTGTATTCTACTGCTAAAGAGATTCAGGTTACCGTAGCATAGTAGCTAAGCGTGTGAGCTGTGAAATTTCAGTTTTCATTTTGAGTTGGAAGCCTGACTCCCTCCCTTAATGTCTACATAACCTCAGGCAAGTTATTTGACAGCTCCAAGCTTCAATTTACCCATCTGTAAAATGGGGACAATAATATCTATTTCAAAGCTTTTGTTTCAAGAATTGCATGACATAACACATGTAAAATGCTTATAGTGCTTGGCACCTAATCAATGAATATTAAACATCATTACTAAAGCACCAGACAAATTTCTGGTTTACAGGCAGCACAACTTCATGTATTAGAAGGTAAACCCCAGCTCCAGGCTTGAATCTTGGCTTTGACGCTCACTGGTTTAGAGACATCATTTAACCTTTCTGTGTCTTCATTTTTTTAATCCATGAAAGAGTGAAGGTTATGATGAATATTAAATGTTTGCAAGGTTTTTAGGACAGCACCTGACATATTAATAAGTGCTCAATAAATGACAGATATTATTATTGATTGCATTTAGAAAAGTCTTGTTCTGCCAAAAAATTACTTTCCACCAAACAATCCAAATTACGCAGGGTGGTGAAGAACATGGGTGTTAGAACTAGATAGACATGGGATCAATCCCTGGCCACGCAACTAATTAGCTTAATGGTCTTGGGCCTGACACTTAATTTCCCTGAGCCTATTTTCTCATCTATAAAATAGATGTTATCCATCTTGAACCGAAATGATCAAAATATTTTTAAGCTTTCACAATCCACACCACCACCACTACCACGACCAAGCTTAATTCTACATGTCAACCATATGAGTGAAATAATTTATCTTAGAAATACATCTTAAAATCTTAGGATTGTTCAGTTTCCCCATGCAAAATGCATTTAATTTTAAGGCATGACATTATATGAATTCCTTTAGCAAACATATATTAAACAACGTTTATGTGCCAGGAACTGTGCTAGTCACTAAAAGTATAAGTTGAACAGTTTCTGCCTTCAAGAAACCCACATTCCTATGAGGAAACAGATATAAAAACAAATAATTATAAATATTTATGGTAAATGCAAGGATAGATATTGAACAGGAAAAGAGATTTACACCAGCCTCAAAGACTAATAGAATGCAAGATGTAGTAGCTTCTATCCAATTTTTACCTCCACCAAGAGATGGCCAAATAAATGCAATGTAAATGTTGAATGAATCAACTAATTTCAGAAAACCGCATCATAGTCTTCAGTCTGTGGCCTGGGTTCTAGATTTAGCTCTGCCAATTACTATCTATATGTATGACCCTACACAAATCAGCATCCTTTCTGGAGGTCAGTTTCCCTACATAATAAGTAGGTTTATCTATCTGTTCTGCTTATTTGGGGAGATTGCTGAGAATTTCAAAGGGGCAAATGTATTTGAAGTGACAACGAAAAGCCTCAGGTAAAACGTGAAGGTATTATAAGATTTTATCCCTAAAGAAAACCACGGGACAGTTTATTTTATAAAATGCTGGAAAGATTATATGAAATTTTGCAAATGAGGAAGAGGAAAACTGAGATGCCTAAACCCCAAAAGGAACCACTACTTTTAAACTTTACTCTTCAGAGAGTCTCCCCAAATCTGCTGTGGAATTTGATTCCATGGCTAAGATGTTCTTGAGTCTGGTAAATGCAAGGGGCCCAACACAAGTGTGCTTATCTGGAAATCACCTGTTCGTGTTCCTTGTAGCAATGTCTTTCTAACAAATATAAATAAATAAATAGATAAAAAGATATAGACAAACAATAAGAAACAAAATCTGATATTGAAATACTGAACTTAAGCAGCATCTGAATCAATGTAATTGCTCTTAGCACTGCTTATCATAAAAGACATTCAAAACCTATTTGTCTCCTGAATCAAGTCTCTTGTAGCAGATTTGAGTTGTTTTCTTATTTTCTTAAAGAATTCAAAACAAAACATAGTTATGATCCCAATTTACTCTGAAATGTGAGGTTATCATTTTGGAGAAAAAAATAGCTATTGGAGAGTGAAAAATGTTCAGTTGAAGCATTGATGCCCATTCAGGTGAAATAAACCCGAGCGAAGGAAGCAGGGAGAGTGGCAGGGCAGGTAAAGCAAAGTAAGCAGAGGTCAAATTGAAGATGTGGAATGTGTTTCCCTCCACAGACTGAAGCAGCTCTGATGTACGACGCTGTTTACATGGTGGCCATCGCCTCCCACCGAGCCTCCCAGCTGACCGTCAGCTCCCTGCAGTGCCATCGACACAAGCCATGGCGCCTTGGACCCAGATTTATGAACCTGATCAAAGAGGCAAGTGCTGCTCCCTAACAGCCCAGTTCTGCCTTCTTCTCAGTTCCGTTTGGATTGCCCATTTGGTGTGGTCCTTCCCACACGGTCCTGTTGACAGGATGACTGTAAGGAGAAGCCATCACCAACCAATCCACTGAGACTTCAGTGGCCAAAGTTTTCCTAAAAGAACTACCAGGAATATTCCTGTGTGATCATGAGAAATTCAAAGAAGCAACTATATCCTAACACTAATCTTCCTTCGTCTTAACTGTGGCACCAGCTAGTTCTGGTCCTTCCCCCCCACGCTCATGGCCACTTGGTGCATAGTCCATTGAGTAAAGGGTTGGGTCCATTGAGTAAAGGGTTGGGTCCATTGAGTAAAGGGTTGGGTTGGTCATCATGGAAAGGCACCAGAGCTGTATCCCACATTGCAGCCACAATCCCCATGGCCTCCTAAGGCTTAGGTTGTACCTGACTGAATGGAAGGACCTCTTTATCTTAATTATATATTATGTCATTTGTCAGCTCACCTGAAAAGTCTAGTCCCATTAGAAACCTCCCAGTGTACTAAAGGAATTTTAGGAGTTCAAAGTGTTTAGGTGGGGGTGGAGGAGGGTCTCCTCAATATTGTCCCAAGATCATGGACTGTCCCCCCACCCTTCCCTCTTCTCTGAGGCTGACTTCTTTTCACAAGACTAGGAACCCCAGACTCCTCATAGATATGTATCCTTGAACTACCTTTGGCTTCAACATTCACCTTAGAGTGTATCTAGACTTTTCCAGGAGCAGCAAGTCCTGACTGAGTATACACCAACCATACTCTGTGAAGCTGCTCTAATGCTTTTGCTATGGGATAAGAGTTTAGCATCTCTGGAGAGTGTCTTTTTTCCTTTCTCTCTCTCTGTACCTGAGAAGGTTGGGTGAGAGGAAGCCACAAAAGAGAGGGATGTGAGGGAGCATAGTACAGAAGAAAGTCCAGCTGAGAGGTGGGGAGGCAACCAAAGGCAGTATGCCTGCCCTGGGCTCTGTCTCCCCTGGTCTCTCCAGCACCTAAGACCCTCTCTCTGCTCTTCACTCCACTTTCCTACTGAAGGCTGACTCTGACCTAGGAGGCAAGGACCAGAGAGACAGAACGCCTGTGAGTTAAGCACTCAGGCTCCAAAGCGAGGCTGCTTCCCAGGCTGGGACTGGGGTGTGGCAAGCAGCAAGGGCAGTTCCCTGGGTCACGATTTAAAGAGGCACCCACTCTCAGGTGAGGACACCATAGTTTCAGGAAACTGAGAGTGAGCACCTCCTTAAATTTTGCACCCTGGGTATCACTCTTGCCTCACTCTAGTCTTGAAACTGGCTGCTTGGGCTTAAATGCCCACTCCACTGACATTTAAAACCTCTGTAGCTCAGGCAAGTTCCTTAATCTCCATGTCTCAGTTTTCTTATCTGTAAGATGGGGATAACGGCAACAGCATCTCCCTCATAGCATTGTTGTCAGGAAAAAGAGTAAGGTTGATACATGTGAAGAACAGTGCCAGCACATAGCAAGAACTCTGAAATGTGAGTTCTTCTCTGACCTTTGCAATGGACTCTAATAACAGCCTCATTCAGTTTACTGAGGAAGGTGCCAGGAATTTAAAACCACCCGACACGACAATTACAGCAAAAAGAAAGCATAAATAGGCATGAAATGAAATACCTTTTCTGATAGTTATTTAAATCTGACGTGCTGTGCCTAATAGAAAATCATTGCACAGCCTCCTCCTCTCCCTGCAGCGATCTTGGTGATGTCCGGAAACTCCATCCCAACCACTTTGATCTTTAAAAGGAAAACAGATGGTTTCTTTTTATCTCCTACCAGTGCAAGGAGAGGCATGAAAGCCTGGGATCAAACACTCAGAGCACCCCAAGCACCTTTTGGTTTGTACTTAATTTGCATGAGAAGGTGAAATTATCAAACCACATTTAGACACGTTGAAAGAAATAATGAGCTCCAAAATGAGGGACCACATTGGAAGCAAGAAAGTATTTTACATTCACTCATTCCATAGAGCAAATTCCCCCATCTTGGGCTCCACGGTTGCTGGGCAAGATGCAGCAGAAAGCTTCATCATCCCTGAGCTTGTACTTTCTTTTGTGTCCTGAGTCATGATGCCATATGCTGCCTTTGGCAGGGTTAGCTACCTGCTGAGAAAGTGGAATGGGGGTTGGAAGGGTTACCAGGAGCAATACAATCGCCTGTCAGAAGATGGGCTTACTGGAAATTCTGAGACAAACTAAAACATGAAAAAGTGAGAAAATGTAGGTGTTTCTTTAGATGAGCACATAACTCAACAAGACTTTGCAGGCATCAGGGGTTATTAGGGAGCATGAAACAAGGCACACGGTCCTAAAAGTTCTGCTGGTCTTTTCTTTCAGTAATTCTCACTTCATCTCACTTTATAAAGGATCTCACAGCCTATGATCAGAAATAATGGAAAGGAGCAAGTCAGCAGGTTGAATTTATGGGGTGAAGATCAAATTCGGCACAGGAGGTAAACTGCCACAGTGTAGAGGTGTAGAGGTGATTGCATGGGAGCCCATCACTGGTAACTCCAAACGTCATTCAGAATCAGCAAGTGTTTCAGACATGCCTTCTAAGCCAGCTCTACCTTTTCGTGTTTCTGTCTACCCTGAAAGAGGGAGAAAAACACATGCATATTAGGAGATTATAAAGCCCCATCTCAATAAGCATTACCTGGACTCCATTACTTAAGCAACATTAATTTGACACTGTAGGGACATTTCTTTAAAAAAAGGAGATGAGGTTTCTACTGTCTACTAATATAAATTTGCCTTGGTGGAGGAACGGCATGTTTCATCTGAAGCTTTCCTGAGTCTGCAGGATAAAACCTACACTCTTCAGCCAGGTACACAGATAACCTACCTATCCAGCCCATCTGCCTCATCTCCTGTCCCCTCTTCACCATCTTGCTGAACTTCTTGTGGCCCCTGAATATGCCATTATCTCTTGCCTCACCTCTGATTGAAATGCTGTCCTCCTCTGGGTCAGTCATCCTTTATGTCTCAACTCAACTATCAGCTCCTGTTGCCTGTCTCTGATTTGCAAATGCAGGCTCCTTACCTCTGCTACTGCTGTTATTACATTGTCATATTTCTTTGCACGTCTATCTCTAAGCTGGGCTTTCTCAGTCTCAGTACCTTAGTTCTTGCACAATGCCTGGTATAGAATAAACACCCAGTAAATATATGCTCAACAAACAAATGAATGAACAAAGAAACAGAAAACCACATGGTTTCAATTTATAAGCAAGTGCATGGTACTATACGACAAATTGAGTACCTGAATATCATATCCAGAAGTGATTCAATAAAGCAGGCCAGCGCAGACAGAGGGCCTGGTACTTGGCCTGTCCACTAGGTCTGTGGGTTCTGGTGGCAGAGTAAGGCTGGGGGTCTCAGGAATATAGCAGCATGTTTAACTCTGGCAGTGAGCAGAGAGATCCTGCAATTTAATCTCAGTTTACTATCTGTATGAACCTAGTCAAATTATTTAAACACTTTGTTTCTCAGGTCTCTCTTTTATAAAATGGGGATAATAACATTAACTTAATATCTTTGTGGGGAATACATATGTTATATCTATAGCCAAACAAAATGTCTTGCATGTAGTGGTTGTTCAATAAAGAGAAGCTACCATTAAATGATAGGTTCTGTGCAAAAAAGGTATAATGATAGCACCTACCGTGTTAGGTGGTTGTCAGGAAGAAATGAGACAATGCACATAAAATATTAAGAATAGTGTCTAGCATATAGTAAGTGGGACTTATTTGCTACTATTTTCATTGCCATCTTCATTATTATTTTGGAGCCCAAGAAGAAGTGTTAGTCTTTACACAAAGGAGGACAGGACCTAGCAGCGGGAAATCAAGGAATTCCATGCAGACAGGTATGGGATTTGATCATACTCCTCTCATGATTTTAGGTTGTCGGTTAAGTTTTTCTGGACACAAAAATTTGTCTGCAATCTCAGGGGCTTTATAGATACCCTGGGCTCACTGAAACTCATGTTAAGGGTGACTGGTTGGTGTGCTGAAGGTAGAATTTGGATGAAAGGGCATTCCAGGAATAGCAGCAGTGTAAATCAAGCATATGGAGTCCTGCTGGGCCTGGATGGAGTAGTCTCATGTGGAAGTGGTGAGGAAGGAGTTTAAGCAAACATGAAGTATCACGTGGTGAAAATTGACTGCTGAGCTGAGAAATTCACATTTGATTGATAATTGATAGGAAGTCACTGTTCTCGATGCAGAGACAAAAAGATTTGAGATAGTTTATCTTGGTAGCTATATGTCAGGTTGACTGAAGCAGATAAACCCATAAAATTATTGAGGAAGGAATTGTAGACCTCTTGGTTTGGAAGTAATCATTGCCCATAAGGAGCTGGGAAGGAAAGGATGTGTTCGAGAGAAATATAAGAGTGTTCCTTGAGTACAACTGTAACGTCTCCCTTAGATTTAAACTCATCCAGTCACCTCTCTACTAGAAAAACATACTTGGACACCCTGCTGCCACCCACAAATCAACAAATTCTCAAACAGGACCCACATTTTATGTATTTAATTTTTTATTGCTACAAAAGGCCCCAAGTGTCAATCAATGACAGTATAATTGGTATGACAAACACAGCTACTGAAACAACAAAACCAATTTATTTGTGTTCCCACTATCCATTTAAAATTCTTCAGTGAAAATCTGGGGAGGTTCCATGAATTTTCTCTTTATTTAAGATAATTAAGATAATTAGAGTCCCTTTAAGTTGAAGAACTACCTCAACTTAGTAATTAGAATAACTACTCAAGATATTAATCAAAACTCCAATTTGCTTTAGCATCACATTTCTCCCCTTGCCTGGGGTAGAGCCTGCTGGAAGGCTCTAGGGACATGGAGGACATGGTTAGCTTCTCCTCTTTCTCCTTTCCTAGCTTTTCATTTCCCCCTAGGGTCAAAAATAGATAGGACAGTTTTCACTTGGATGTGCTGTTCTGTGCTCTCTGGACTTGGTTGGAAGCTAGTTTAAGCTGGTGTTCCTGGATGGTCTGGGAAATTTTTTAACCTAACCATTTTCTTGGAGACACTTTTTTTTTTTGTCTCTTTACAGGTTCTGGTGGTACATCTCTCTTGATATTTCCTTGAACTAGACCAATGGATTCCTTCTTTAGTTGGAAGCTTGCATAGCTTCTTCAATCCCTTGATAGCTTGTCTCTTTCTACTACAGCTTCCTAGACCCTTTAGGCAGTCCTATCAAGTATAACCCAGGGCAAGCCCACTGAGGAGCTCTGGGTCCAAATCTGGTCAACAGGAAACACCCACTTATTCCATCCCTAGAAATCCTGGGCATGAATTTTCATTACAATGAAGCTGATTTCTCCAGGTCTGCTCACCAAAACGTTTGGTCAGTTTTACTCTACTCCTCTTTTTCCCTTGGGAGTCACACCACAGTCCATTGTCTACCTTAGTTTCCTCAGATTTGAGTCAGCCTCAGTCCTCTGTGTCCCCAACTGCAGTGAACCCATTTCACATCTCTCTGAGTTGCCCCCTGGTAGCTCCCCTCTCCAAGAGTAGGGTTAGAAAGTGTCATTCCAAAATCAGAGCAGCTGATCTCACAGAGAAGCAACAGCTGTCCCCAAAGAAGTACCTTCAGCTGTCCCCTCTACCACTCATGAAATCCCTTTTATATAGGTTTGATCCCATGGATAGGTCCAAAAAACCTAGAACAATCTCTGGAGAGCAGTCCCTCTGTACATAGGTCTTCCTTGTGCATAGGTTTTCTATGTACAGAGGTCCGTCTATGGTATCCTGAATCTATTCAGGATTTCCTGAGTTGAAACATTACAGTAAGATAAAAGAAGTCAATCAAACCAGATGTCTACAGCTTGTCCAAGACTTCTCCATCCCCCTCAGCATGCTCATCTAGTTAATTATTAAGTCTTATCGACTTTTAGTCTTAAATATTCCTTAGGACGCTACCTTCCCTGCTGCCCTCATAATTTCTCAACTGAACTATTAAAATAGCTTCTAACTAAGCTCTGTATCTCAAAAGTCTCAGCCTTCTCATAACTATTGTCCACAGAACATGATCTATATAAATGTATAGTATGCATGTATGCATTTAGAGGCTACTCTATCCTCTAGAAACACAAAACTGCTTGTAGTTGCCTGCTTCCACTGTGCTGCTCCACATACAGTGGAGAGATTAGCTTTTCTTTTCCTAACTAAAATCCATCTGATATACATCCCTTTTTTCATATACCTCTCTACCTAGACAGTCCTGCCTCTTATTTTTCAATTGGAGTCATTCTCACTCAGAATTTCTTTTCTCTAACAAGTTCATCTTGCTGTCCATTTGGGGATCATTCCTCCATTGGATTCCAGAGCTCCTGTATATCTGTTAACACTTAACATGCTTCATTTAGACACTGGAAGCCACCTGGGACATGGACAAAGTTGATTTATTTTGTGTCCTTTGAGCACTGTGCCTGTGCATGGCAAGCATTTAAAAGATACTCATTGAACTGAATCCAGAACGTAAAAATCTAGCAACCTTAATAAATATTTGCTGAACTAGAATGTAATTTTAGACTATATAAATAGCTCCTAAATTATCTGCTCCAAAATATATTTACTGCATAGGCATGAAAAATTATTTCCAAGCTAAAATGAATATGAGATGACACTGAGAGCTATATAAAATATGGGCAGCTTTTCTGCCACTGTTTCACTATGAAAATGTAATTTATTGGTTCTATTTTGATGGAAAGAAGATTATAAATTTAATTATATAAACCTAATATTTAAATTCAAGCTTTTAAAAACCAAAGAGTAAAAGACAAACTTTTCACCTGAGGCACCTATATTTGCCTTGGTATTTATTTGAACTTTTACTTAGTAGGTCAGTATTGAGCATTTTTTTTATTTTTTTGTATGGGATATGGGTGAAAAGTACAGAATTGAAAAAAATTCTAGAGAAACATAAGCCCTGACATATTTTTATCCTACTGTGATTCCAAGAAGTAACACTTCCCATTATTGCATGCCATTTGATTTTGTTGCCAGGACAAGCTGTCCCCTGGATTAATTAGATGACACTGGATCTGGCAGCAAACTCAAATTTCTACACTTTGGGAAAACTTCCATTAGTACTGATCATTCCGCACCTCTTAAACAAAATGTATCTGCATTCTGACTCTTCATTCTTCAGCATCACCACCTAGTTGCACCGTGTAAAAGAAAACCATTTATCCCAGCACCTCTCACACTTAGAATAGAGACTTAAAGGAAGAAAGGATTTTTCAGGTCCTTCCCTCAATTTCTTATGCAACCCTGGACATGGAGGAGGGCGAGGAAAGAATAGGCGGAGCATAGGGCATTTTTAGGGCATTGGAATTGTTCTGCATGATGTTGCAAAGGCAGATACAGGCCATTATACATTTTATCAAAACCTAGAAGCCTGTACAGTGCAAAGTGTAAACCATATTGTAAACTATAGACCTTGGCTAGTAGTAATGCTTCAATATCGGTTTATCAATTGTAACAGATGTACCACAATAATGTAAGATGTTATTAATAGGGGAAATGTGGGAGGGAAGGGGGCAGGTTATATGGGAATCCCCTATACTTTCAATATAACTTTTCTGTGATCTAAATCTTCTCTAAAAATAAAGTTTATATGTAAAAAACGAAGACGATAGGGCATGCGAGGGAGGGGCATGGAAGAGGGAAAAGGGCACTGCTATTTTATAGGGTGCTTAGGAAAGTTCTCACAAATAATGAAACACTTGAGTAAAACCCCGAAAAAGGAGAGGGAGCAGGACATACAGATATTAATAGCATAAAGGATCCAAACTGAGGGAACAACTTGTCCATTGTCTATTTTGGCTTCCTCCTTTTATTTTTTGCATACCCATACAATGCTACAATGAAAATCTGAATAATTTTCTTCTGATACACAACTGCAAGATTGACTCTAGACAGCATTATCCAATAGAACTATAAAGTGAGTCATATGTAATACTAGGTTTTCTAGTAGCCACACTAAAAAAGGAAGAAGAAACAGGTGAAATGAATTTTCAGAAAATATTTTGTTTAACCTGATCTATCCCAAGTATTATAATTTCAACATGCATTCAATAGAAAAAAATTAATAGGTCATTTTACATGTTCTCAAAATACTTTTTTTTTTTCATTCTAGTGTGTATTTTACACTTATAGAACATCTCAATGCAGACTAGCCACATTTCAGGTGTTCAGTTGTGGCTTGTATCTACTATTCTGGACAGTGCAGCTTCAGAGGAGACACCTAGAAGTAGAATCCCTGGCTTATGCACATTTTCAGCTTCACCAGTATATCAGCTTTCTACTGCTGCATAACCAATTACAATACACTGAGGGGCTAATCAATACCCTTTCTGTAGGCCAAAAGACTGGGCAAGGCTTGGCTGGATCTTCTGTTCAGAGAATCACAGGACTGAAATTATGGTGTTGACTGGGACAGAGGCTTCTTTGGAAAGGGTCCCCTTCCAAGTTCCTGTGGTCATTCATTTGCAGAATGCATTTCCTTGTGGTTGTATCACTCATGGTGATTTGCTTCTTGAAGGCTAGCAGTAGAGCAAGGCTCGGACTTGTACGTTCTCTTTTGAAAATGTCTTCTGATGAGGCCAGACCCACCCAGGGCAATCCAATTTTGATTCACTCAAAGTAAATTTATTAGAGTCCTTAATTACATTTGCAAAAATCTTTTCACCTTTGCCTTTTCCATCATGTTCTCAGATCCTACTCACATTCAAGGGGACAAGATTGCAAAGATCGTAGGTCCTTGGGAATAATCTTAGAATTTTCTTACACCCAGATATTGTCAAATTGCCACAAAGTGATTTGTAGTTTTTGAATCCTTCCTTATCTCACTTTATTATCCACTTTTCTGTTGCTTCATGAAAACCCCCATCCCCATGTTCCTTCGATTTTATTCCAGTTTCTCCACCTCCTCTTGGCATCTCTTTCTTTCGAACATTGCCTACACCCCATTGTTGATCATCCTAACTACTCTTTAATGAATATTCTTAATTTCTTTCCCACACACCTAAGAAAATTCCCATGTTACATCAGTGTAATAATCTGCTTACTCTTCCTCTATATTAAGCTAGAAAATCATATATCTTTAGTTTGGCCTCATGGCAAATTCACAGTCTCCCGTAGTACCTAGACCCTCAGGGTTATCTTTCAATCTTTTTACTTTCCTGACTCCACTTATCTCTTCCAAACTCCTCAGTAATTTTTCTACATCCTTGTCACTCTTGCCACACCCCAATTCAACATTTACTGTCCTCATTCACAGCTTGCCCCTAACTTCTTTGAGAAAATTGAGTCCAGCCAGTGTGAATACCTCCAATTTCCTACACCTCCACTAGCAAACTCTTCTTACGATTTTCTCATTCTCCAAAATCAGAAGATGAGGCATTATGTCTTTTCATTAGCATTTACCTGGGCTGCTGTTTATCTTGTCTTCCCTACCAGGATTGCCCTTCCTGCCACCCCCTCTTCTTATGAATATACTGGACTAAGCTTAACAACTCAACTCAGGCATCATATTTTCCAGAATGCTTTCCCAAACAAGACCCCCCCACCCACAATTCCTCCCTCTTTTGTTCTCCCAAAATACTCTGTGCGTATCTCTTATATTATTAACTTACAAATATGTTTCTACATGTCTATCTCCCCGGAACATACTGCAATTCTTGGAAACAAGAACTGCCATATTCATCTCAGTAACTCAGTGCTTAGTTCTTTTCCTGCGTATACTAGGTGCTCAATAAATGTTGGTAAATGAATGAATGAATGAATGCTAAATAAATATTTCTTTACATGCAATGTCACCTAAACAGGCTAACTAGGACAAGATGTGAATTCAACCCATTTTAGATCTATATTTTTATCTTCATAGACAAATACCATATTAATTAGACACAATTATAAGTATCTACCCCACAAAGGCTAACTGGTTAATTATGATTGATGTAATTTGTAAAGGTCAAGATCAAATGATCTAATTTCTAGACTTTAACACATTATCTACGTAATTATACAAGTGCCATAATCTCACCCACTTCACACTATGGGAATATTTCAGATTTGTGATCTTTCCCATTGAGTTGATTTGCATGTAGGGAAGTCAGTTTATTTCATTTCAGACAATAAGCTACCACATGAACCAGAACCAAGGGAAATTAGTGTATGAAAAAGAAAATCCACGTGCATATGCAATGATAATTCCTTAGGGAATATAGACTGTTTACCCAGAGTTTGTGGCATAGATATAAAGTCAGAAGATTTAGAGTTGGAAATCAAATATTGGCAAGAAAAGCCATTATATTTTTAAATTATGCAGTGATCCATGTAAGCTGTTATTGCAAGATAATGGGTTATAAACAACACACATGATAGTTAAAATAATTATATATTGAATAGATGAGACTATGATAAATGCATCATTTCAATTCCTGAAATAGCTGACATCCGAGCAAGTTATTTGGTCTAAAGGTTATGTTTATCATTTCCTTCTTTGCTTAATGTTTATTTTCATCACTGTTATTATGTATACTTCAGATTTGTTTTTAAATAGCTTTTCTTGAAGCTGGCTTAAAATTGTGGGTGATAGGACATAAGATCAAGTTGCTTAGACTGAGGGTGAATTTCTGATATTTGTCACTGTCTCATACTCTGGGGACCTGAGTAAGACAGTAATTGTACCGTTACATCAGGGCTGTGTTTATACAATAGATATGCGATGAGCCTCCTTTAATTAAAAACAAATAAAATAACACCACCATGGACTTCACTTGTTAAATCTTTTCCTCAGGAGACAGGTCCAAATGTAGACTAAATTTTGAGATGTGAAAAATTCCTTTTCTTTGCACGATCTCCTAAACATGTACCCTAACTTCTTGATCTCACCCTCAGTAATTCCATGTTAAAATGTTAGCAAAAAGGAATGTTGCCAGATGAATGAATGTCTTTATTAATGAGTTGATGAATACCTAAAGATGTCACTCCCTTCGTGCACATTTACAGACCCATAGGGAATTCTTAAACTTGTAAAGCATTCAAAATTCAAAAAAAAAAATCTCCTTAGATTGGAAATAGATGTGAGAGTTGATTTGTATGTGTGTGTGTGGTGGGGGGATGGGAACCAAGCCTGAAGGCCATGGCCTGGAGGAGGTCACATGATGACACTTCTTTGACCTGCAGGTTGTAGAGTCTGCTTGCCCAAATCTTCAGGGGAGGACAAGATAGGGGACAAAGGAAGGGTGTTTGGGTACAGAGGTTGATTTCTTCTGCATTGTAATCCTGCAGCCTCACCAAAGTATAATGGCAAGCAAGAAGCAGATTTCCCAAGTTTTGCTACCATCCTTCTACCTTTCTCTTACAACTTGAAAGGTGCAACTTTTGAGACTGCTACTTTATTCAATCATACATTCCACAAATATTTTGGATACCTACTAAATACATGTGATGGAGTTTAAAGATAAGTCAAACATTTCCTGCCATCCAGGAATTAATAGTTGTATTAGTAAGGGTTCTCTAGGGAAACAGAATCAATAGGAGAGATCTGTAAATAATATAAGATTTTATAAAATTCTCTTATGTGACTATGGGGATGCATAAGTCCAAATTTCACAGGCAGGCTGCAAACCAGGGAATCCAATGAAGGTCCTTGATAAGTTCCCAGGAGACCGTTGGCTGTCCACAGTCAAGCTGGAAAATTCTCTCTGATTGCTGAAATCACTTCCCCTTTTAAGGCATTCAAGTGATTGGATAAAACATCACTCATTGCTGACGGCAATCTCCCTGGTTGATTGTAGATGTAATCAGCCATCTATGCAGTAAACTCACTGATGACTAAAGTCTATAAATGTCCTTGTATTACAATTAGCCTAGTGCTTGCTTGACCAAACAACTGAGCACAAGTACTTGGCCAAGTTGACATATTAGCCTAACCATCACAATAGTCAATTGGAGAAGTGTCTTAGTTTGCTAAAGGCTGCCAATGCAATATACCAGAAATGTGTTGGCTTTTATAATTGGGATTTATTAGGGGTAAAAGCTTACAGTTCTTAGACTGTGAAATGTCCAAATCAATGCACTATCAAACATGCTTTCTCACCAAAGGTCCACATGGCTAGGCAAGATGGCAGATCTGCCAATTTCTATCTTCTTTTCCTTGAGC
>JAQZBX010013745.1:0-31984 GCA_029593785.1 Cabassous unicinctus
AAAAAAAAAAAAAAAGAATGTATATGTGGCAACAGAATAAAATTAAAAAATAAAACTCTTGGAACTATGCTACACAAACAGTGAGCCCTGAGTTAAGCCATGAACTTTAGTTAATAATACAATTATAAAAATACGCTGTCATCAGTTGTAACAAATGTTCCACACCAATGCAAGGTGTAGGTGGTGGAGTGGTGTATGGGAATCCTGTGTTGTAGGCATGATTATTCTGTAAACCCACAACTTCTCTAATAAAAAAAGGATTTGTATACAGGATATAAAGCAGGAACGGTCAGTGGCAAATACATATATTACTATTCACCTCACTTCACAGTTAGCTCTTCTAGGTCTTCAAACCACACCTTTCCTTTCATTGTGTCCAATAGAATACAAGCATCACAGCTATTTAGCCCCCATGATCATTCTGTTTAAACTACGTGAACAGACTCTTCAGCACGCAGAAATCTTACATCGTTCCTTTTTTTTGCTCTTGAAATCGTACTTTCTTTCATGCCCCCCACAAAATGTTAGGCCAATATTTGCTTTCTTAAAAGTCATTCATTGATCACTCTGTTATAATTCTGTGCAATGAAAATAGGTATAAAGGTGAAATTTTAATTTAACTTCCTGTGACCTTATTTCTCTAATTGTTAAACATTATTTTTAATGATGTACCAGCTGGTAACTCGATTAGTTCTTCTTGCATGTCCTTGAAAGCAATGAATTGGAAGCTACCTGGCTTGCAAAAGATTTATTAGGTGCTCACTAGTCACTCACTTTTCAACCTTGACATCAATATCTCTCATTGTCCCTTTGTCTGACAGTCTAAAGCTTTGTAAAACCTGGGTGACACACCACAGAAGAGATTTGGTTGTGATGATGGTAAGATGGGGGAAGGGGGACTGTGAAAGGTTAAGTAGGAAGGAAGAAAATGTAGAGAGGAGGAGATTTGAAAGTTTGTCTAGAATAGATTGCCTTAAAACCATTATTTTCTCTCATTACTCCTTGGAAATTCTTTGGCTGCACTCCCATTTGAGACCACTGTTCTAGAACACATATCAAAAAATAAAATTGCTGTGTGGTAGGATGTGCACAAGTTTGATTTCACAATATAAAAGCCAAATTGTTTTCCAATGTGTTGTACAAATTTACAATCCTGCCAACTGTGAATGAGCGTTCCAGGTGCTCCTTGCTACCATTTCGTGTGGTCAGACTTTTTGATTTTTGACAATCTGGTGGGTGAAATATGGTATCTCAAGGTGGCCTTCATTTGAATTTCTCTGATTACCAATGAGGTCAAGCATATATTCATAAATTTACTTGCCGATCATGTTTCCTCCCCTATGAAATGGCTGCTTATTTGTCTCCCCCTTCCCGTTTTCTACAGATGAATCTTTTCCTTTTTCACTTAGTAGCAATTATTTTATTATTTTTTATACCAATTCCTTGCAAAGATTTTCCCCTTGTTTGTGGCTTGCATTTTTTAATGCTGTCATTTGATGAACAGTGCTTTTTGTATCCTGTTTGAGAACTGCTTCCCTTTAGAAAATAAGTATACTCTTTGATATTTTACTCTAATTTTTAAAAAAGTCTTGGCAAAAGTTTTGTCTTTCACATTGAAGTATTAATGTAGTTGGAATTAATTTTTGTGTGTGGTTTCTAGGAAAAATCCAGTTTCAATTTTTTTCCAGAGAGCCATTCAATTGTCTCCACACTATTTATTGAAAACTCTGTCATAAATCAAGTTTCCATATATGCATGGAGTATATGTTCTGAGCTTTCAATTCCATTGTGCAATTTGTCTCTTTCCATATCAATACTATGCTTCCTTAACTGCCAAAATTGTATAGGATTTGGTATCTGGAGGATACATCCCCTCACCTTACTTTTTTTCAAGTGTGTCATGGCTACTCTTAACCCAAGTAATTAAAATACTCCTGATGGGGTTTTGATTGGAATTACATTGAATCTTATAAACCAGCTTGGAAATAATTGACATGTTTATGACATTGAATCTCTCTATCCATGAATAAATGGTGTCTCTCCATTTATTCTGATGTTCTTTGATGTTGCTCAAAAAATTTTATAATTTTCCTAAGTACCTTATATTTTTGTTGTTTTAAAATGTATCTTTTAAAAATATGCTTTCTAACTTTTCTCCTCTCCATCCTTATGCCTTTTATTTATTTTTCTTATCTTACTGCTTTGCTTAGGAATTCTAGTCACAAGGTCAAATAAAAGTAGTAATAGTGGTTTTCCTCTTCCTGGTTCTGATAGTAAAGTTTATTGCTTATCTTTTCCCAAATTTAAAATAGAATGAGGGAAGTGGATGTGGTTCCAGCAAGTGGGCTTCCGCCTACCACATGGGAGGTCCCGGGTTTGGTTCTGGGTGCCTCTTGGAGAAGGCAAACTAGCGCGGCAGGCAGGCATGGTGAGCTGACACAACAAGATGAAGCAACAAAAGAGACACAAAGAGGAAAGACAATGAGAGACACAACAAACCAGGGAGCTGAGGTGGCTCAGGTGATTGAGCGCCTCTCTCCCACATGGGAGGTCCTGGGTTCAGTTCCCAGTGCCTCCTAAAGAGAAAACGATCAGACACAGACAGCACACAGCAAATGGACACAGAGCAGATGGCGACCTCAAACAACAAGGGGGTGGTGGATAAATAAAAATAAATCTTAAAAAAAAGTGAAACAGAATGAGAGGAAATGTTTACCCTACCTCATGAGCATAGGACCCCGTCCCTCCTGTCCACTGCTGCCTCCCCAGCCCCTAGAAGATCGTCTGGCTCGTGGTGGCTGCTCAACGAATGTTTGTCGAAGTCCTCCCTCCAAGCATAGATGCATGTCCACATCATTGCACCATATCAGAGTCCAGTCTTACAAATTTTTTGTATTATAAATTTTCATATTATAAAGTTTGCTAATTTGAAGAATTAAGTGGTACTTCATTTTGGTTTTAATTTGCTTCTCTTTGGGTTTGAAGATTTTTATTTGTTCATTAGCAAATTTAAAAAGTATTCACTCTTCCACTCTAAACCTCCAATGGCTTCTTGTATCACTTAAAATAAAACCCCAAATCTCTCCTAGAGCCTCTAAGGCTCTTTGTGATCAAGTGCCTGGCTGCCTCTGTGGGCCCGTGGGCCCGCCATTCTCCTCCTTGCCCAGTTTTCTCTAGCCACATTAGTCTCCTTGCCGTCTCCCCTGCCTGGAATGTTCTCCCCCAGAGCGCTTCCTTTCTTGCTCCTTTACTTCTTTCAGGTGGGTACCCAAAAGACACCCTATTAGCAAGGTTGGCCATGACCTCCCCATCTAAAATAGCACCTCCCACTTCCTACCTCCTCATACTGCTCCATTCTCACTGCTATCACTTAGATGTCTCCATAATACCTGGCATTAAGTTATTTGTCATTTCATGGTTTTTCGAGTGTCAGTCTTACCCAACAGAGTGCAAGTTCCACCCCCAAGACCAGAACAGTGTCTAGAAAAGAATATGTCCATAAATTTTTGTGGCATCAATGAGTTTGCTTTTCACCTTTCCTAAATCGTCCATCCGTATCCTTTCCTAATCTTCTTTTCCCTTTATTCTAGCTTTTAATGTAAAATCTTATTAACTGACCTTGTCATGTTTGTAACAAATATTTTCTCCCAGTTGCTCCTTATATTTTTAATTGTTTTTATGATCTTTTTAATGAACTGAAGCTTCACTTTTTTACATAGACAGCTATACTCTTCTTTCCTTGTATCCTCCCCACTCAGGAGATAATTATTCAGCTAATCCTTCTTCCTAGGTTTTGAAAGTTTCATCTCATACATTGAACTCTTTAATCCATCTGTAATTGATGGGTGGTAAGATGGGAGGTGAAGATCTCTTCTAACTTGCCCCCCCCCAAATTATCCATTTGTCCAAACAGCATAAATTAAAAAGATCCCCCTTTCCCACAGATCTGTGGGGAATTGGTATCATAGATTAAATTTTCATAGGTCCTACAGTCTGTTTCTGAGTAAGGTAATCTGTCGATCATGTAATGTAATCTTACAAGCACTAGCCCTGCAGCCAGCGTCTCTGGGTTTCAATATTGGATTGAACATTTGCTAACTGTGGGGCCTTGAGCAAGTTCTGAACCTCTCCATGCCTTGGTTTCTGCATCTGCAACATGTGGATGACAATAGCATGCACTTGCCATTTTGTAGGGCCCAAAATGGTCAAATGCCAGTAATTTCACATGGTTCTACGTAACGCCTACCTCACAGCATTGTTGTGAGGATTCAGTTAATTAATGTCAAGTGCTCCATACCCACTGCCCGTGGATGTTAGGTGTTTGCTCTTATTAAGGCAAGTGTCCCTCCTCATTATACTTCTCTTTAAAAATTCTCCAGCCATATTCATCTGTTTATTCTTCCAGATGTACTTTAGAATCATTTGGTCAAGTTTCAAAGATAATTCTCCTGGGACTCTGACAGGGATTACATTAAACTAATACATTCATTTGGGAAGCGTTGACATCTTTACAATCCTTGCCCTCCCACCCAGCCGCAAGGCTGGCCTCCCCATTGACTCCAGCCCCCTTTGATGTCTCTCAGTAGAGTTGGGTTTATATGCCCTGAAAGGGGGAAAGGAGAGGAGAGGGAGGAGCAGGGCTCAGCATCTGGGAATTTTCCCAGCCTGCGTCTGGAAGGGTCTGACATAAGGGCTGAGGGGCAAGGGACTCATCTCACTAAATCATTATTTCAAAACCAAGCCAACCCTGCCAAGAAGAAATAGTGCCAATGAGAAAATTTCCTGAAAGCATCATCTATTTCCCCAGCTGAAGCCATGGAAGCACAGGGATATTGGCCAACTGCAAGCTTGGTGTGTGAAATCATGTGGGCTCTGACCTTACCATGGACTTGACTAAATGTCTGTTTCCTTAGGTGTCAAGTGGCTGGGCAGGATAAGGTGCAGTGGAAGGATTATTATTCATTCATTCATTCATTTCGAGAAAGCATGCCAAAGGTCCAAATGACCAGGTGGAGAGCAGGGTCAACAGAGCCACCTCAAGAACCCAGAGCTAAAAGAACTGAAAACAGGGACTCAAACATATTTGCACACCAATGCTCATAGCAGTATTATTCACAGTAGCCAAAAAGTGGGCGTGACTCAAGTGTCCGTCAACAGATGAATGGGTACACAAAATATGGTACATCCATATGGTGGAATATTACTCAGCCGTAAAAAGGAATCAAGTTCTGATCCAGGCTACAACGTGAATGGACCCTGAAGATGTCAAGTTGCGTGAAATAAGCCAGATACAAAAGGACAGCTTTTGTATGATTCCGGCTCTGGGAAATGGCTAGAATACGCAAATTCACAGGGACAGAAAGCAGAGTCTGGATTACCCAGGGTGGGTGTGGGGTCAATGCAGAGTGGGTGCAGGGCTTCTGATTGGGGTGACGGAAAGGCTTCAGCCATGGATGTTGGTGAAGTGGTGTGAATGCAGTTAATATCACTGAATTGTGTACTTGGAAGTGGTTAAAACGGGGGTTTATGGTGTATAATAATATATACACAATAAAAAAGAACTCAGGGTTGTCAGAGCAGACCAGTTGGAAGACCCTCCAGCCCCCAGCAGGGCGTTTGGTCCCAAGTCCGAGGGAGTGAGACCTTGAACCAGGTAAGTGCTGTCCCTACCCCTGTAGAGAGGAAGGGGCCTCAGGAAGAGAGAGACCCCCCTGAAGTGGACGAGAACTGGCCGGGCCCAGCCCGAGGCCCTCCCGGCACTCACCGTCACCCGTAAGCCCAGGTGCCGCAGCCCTAAGCAGTGCCCAAATGTCGTCGTTGCACCCTAGCTTCCAAAGCAGAACCGAGGCTCACCAGGGGGCAGGAACTCTAGGGCCAAGAGGGCAGCCCGTCTGAGCACAGGAGAGGTGACAAAGGAGGGGAAGGAACCTGTGGCCGGGGGACCCTGAGCTCTGGACCGCCGTTCTGAGAAAGGCTTGGACACAAGCCCCATTGCAGATTTGCTCCCTGGGGCCCAGGGAGAGGTCAGGGTCCGCCTTGCCCTGCCCAGGTCTCGTCTACCCTGTGCACCTGCTCCCGCAGCTGGGGACGGTGGCCTTGCCATGAGCCTCGGGGCCCGTTGGTCTCCCCACACTGGAACTGCCTGCTTCCCGCTTTGGCCTGGCCAAGCTAGCATGGTGCCAGCTGAAGTGTCCTCAGCTGGGGATAGTTCCACTCCCCTGGAGGACGTGGCTCCGGCCTTCATAGGACAGTTGCACAACACGTTGTCCTGCCCCCCGAGCCGCCAGCCCCGGTGGCTAAGCTCTGCATACAGGTGGAGTGGGGGTGCTGGGGGCTTCCCTGCAGCCCCCCATATCCTGGGTGGCCCCACTTTGCTACAGAAGCCCTTCTGGAGGGAGGGGGTAATTGGAAGGAAGAATGGTAATCTCCTGACTTTACAAATGTGCCTTTGCAAAATGAGGCAGGAAGACAAATCTGTCTTAACTATTATTCATTAAGGAAAGCCCTTTATAAATCCCAAATTAACAATTTCCCATTTGAAGATGGGTGATTATCATTCTTTTCTGGCAACTTATAGCTTTCAACATGCTGAAATATGAAAATTATGGGGGGGGCGATGAATTCCAGCCATGGACATGGGAAATGGAAAACCACTTTGAAACTATTGATAAACATTTTTTAAATGATTGATAATCTTGAGTTCAAAAGTTACAATTGCACACACATATATTTTACACAATGGCTTTGGTAAAACAAATGTTCCACAGGATTACATTCAAGTTGACATTCTGGATGGAGGTGGCACTGTGCCCTGCCTTACTGGAAAACCGAATGATAAGCCTGGCTGGATTTTACCCAACTCAGAGGGTCTGTCACTGAGGACGGTGACACAACAGGGCTTAAAGTCTCATCTTGGCTTTTACAATGCTCGGGCTCCTGGCAGCTTTCTAAATAACCCCATACGGTACCTCTGGAGGGAGATGGGGTGAATTTGTGCAAAGGAGCAACTGTGCAAATATTAGGAATGACGGCGGCCTTTCTGAACCGAGAATTCGGTATTCACAATTCCACCTGCAGGGAGAACTTCCCCTGCCAGGTGCTGAGCTAAGAGCAGGCAGAGCTGATGCCTCCACCCCAGGCCCCCCCGGGACCCCCACTCCTGGGTCTAAGGAACCAAGGCCAGGTCCAATGAGACAGAGAACATGTTGACGGAGGAGCCATTTAGTTTTATGGGTGAAAACACCTGCATTGAGATGGCCTTCCAGGGTTAAAGAGCTAAGGGGCCACCCTACTGAGGGGCTCCTGGCACCCTTGCAGGGGGCACCAGCACAGGTCCTGAAACCCGTGTGTCAAGTGAGTGACGACAATGCTCCTCACTCTGGGCCACCTCCACCAAGGACAGAACTGAGTGACAATGGTTTTAAATTGTGGCACAACCAGCCTGAGCTGAGCAGGTGGACAGGCTCTTACTGGAGAACCTGAGCTGTCCCCACGGCAAACATGGCTGTCAGGGAGGAGGAGCCAGTGTGGGGAGACCTGCTCCTGTGTGTTCCGCTCTGCACTGCGCCCGTGACCTGCACCATTCCTTTTGAGCAGCCTAGCTGATGCTGATGGGGGAAACTGAGGCTTGGGGTGGGTGTGTTACCAGTCCAAGGATGGGACCCCAGGCCACCTGAGCCCAAAGCTGAAAGCCTGCTCCCACAGTTCCCAAGTCAACACACACTTCATGTATATTAGATCATTTCACCTCTCCAGAAACAAGCTGTGGGGGGTGCGGCAGGGACCCCTGCACCCCATTGGTCAGGTGAAGAAACAATGGTTTCATGGCTGGAGTGATGTGGTCAGGCTCGCTCAGGGGAGGCTCTCTATTAGAATCTGACTCTTCCTCCTGTGCGCCCCGCACTGCCTGGGCTGCCTCCGGGGTGAGAGCTACGGCTGGAGAAGAGAAGATGTGAAATAAGGGCCAAGCACACCCCCACCCCACCATCGCGTTTCCACTGGCAGGAATGTTCCCAGGCCTTCTTGCCTCCCCAGCCCCTCCCCAGCCCGGCCTCCATCTCCCAAGCCTCCCCAGTTGGCCAATGACTGCCCTGGCCCCTGACCGGGGGACTGGAGTTGGAGCCAGTGGCCTTGGCGGCAGCACACAAGGCTTGCGCGTGGGGGAGGGGGAGGGCAGTCAGCCTTGGGAGTGGCCCTGCCCAAGTCCCCTGTACCCGGGCCTCCGTCTCTGTCTCTGCAGAAGAACCTGCCCCCTGCCTCCCCAGACGCTGTGGGACGTGAGCCTGCCAAGGCAGATCAAACGCTGGGTTCAAGCAGCTCCTTCCTGCCTCTGCCTGCGCTCTACACCCCATCTCCCCGGCAGGCACGGTGGAGAGGTGCTTGGAAGCTGCCACGCAGAACCATCCGGCAGGGTTGCTCACAGCCCGGGTGGCACCCACCGTCCTAGCATGGGGTGGGGTCAGGCCCTCCCAGTTTTCCTTCCTCATGGCTCCCAGGCTCGGCCTTTGTTATTCAGAGCCCCGGCAGCGCTCCCTCCTCGGGGTCAGGCGGCCACTTCCAAACCCCGGAGGCGCTCAGCTCGCTGCGGGGTCCCGCGGAGCCAGGTGCCGTGGCGGAAGGCGGGCCCTCGGAGGGGGCAGGAGGGGGATCTGAGTCGGCCTGAGCCCCCTCCTGGGGGGCCGGCCGCTGGCGGGCAGGCTTAATGGGATCGGGTCGGTGTAATCCCATTTTAGCCATTGTCATTCGAGCAGCCGTGGAGCCCAAGCCGGGGGGCCCTTTAGGTGACGTGCGGTCACACCAGAGACGCACCAGCATGACAAAGGCCGCGAGGGACCCAGTGGCGGGAAATAAAGAGATGAAGGCTTTGGGGCCGGACGGGGCCTTCAAGGCCAGGCCAGGCCCCAGGCTTTTACCTCGGTCCCTGGGCCGCTCTTCGGCTGTAGACGCGCCCTCGAGGCGGGATCCCCGATTTCCGGCCCAGGGGCGCATGGTAGAGTCCCCACCCATTCCCTGGCCATGCGTTCTCCGAAGCTCCCCGGATCCACCACCGCGCCCGCGACGGCCTCCCGGCCTCCTCAGCCCTCTGGGCCACGGGGCCCGAGGGACCTCCCCTCTCTCCCTGGCCTGTGTGGTCCCCGGTGTTCCTCCGCAGCGCCCAGCTCGGTGCCTGCTTGGGACAAGGGGACTGAGAGTGGGCCTGGCTGCGGCGATGGAGGGGTGGCCTGTAGGGGTCGGTCCAGGAACCATACCCATTGGAGGTCTTCCCTGGGGAGGTGGGAGTAGTGGAGGACTGCGGTGGGAGTGGTGGGGGGGCAGACCCTGAGGGGAGCTCAAAGGCCGGCTTGGGGAGAGGAGGAGCCTGGATTACGGAGGGGGTCAGCCCGGTGACCAGTAGAGGGAGCGGCACTCCGCGGGTCAGATAAGAGGGTGTGGGGGCGCCCAGAGGCCAAATGGGGGGAACGTGGACCGCGCGGAGGGAGTGCCCAGAGACTAGACCGATTGGGGGGCAGGACCCCGCCAAGGGGGGGGATGCGAGGAGAGCTTCAGGCCCCGGGGAGGGGCTTCTCGCGGTGAGGCGCAGGCTCGCGCGCACAGTGGGCGCTCAGCCCTGATGAGCGCCGCGGGGTGGCGTTTTCGGCTCAGCCAGTGAGGTCGGACGCTTGGATGTTGAGGGTCCAGGAAAGCGGAGACACCTGGCAAAGGCGACGTTAGACGTGAGAGGGGATCGCACACCCCCCCACACACTCACACCCCAGCTCATCACCGAGCCAGTTCGCAGGGACCGCTGGGCCCAGGCTAGAAATCCAAGCTGCTTCCAGGGCGGCCACACCGCGTGCCGAGGGGCGGCCTTTCTCGGCCTCAGAGCCTCTCGGGACCCGGGCCAGGCCACCACCCGACCCGCACCAGCTCCCCACGCCCGCGCGCGTCTCGCCCAGCCGGACCCCGGTCCTCGCGCGGCTCCCACGGTGCTCGGCCTGCCCCTCCCCGCGGCGCGGAGTGCGCTCCCTGCCCGGTGGGTCGGCGCGCACCTGGCCTGCTGGAAGCCAGGGAGGAGCCTCTGGGCCCAGCTTCTCCCCGCCGCCGCGCGTCGAGGCCTGACCTTTCCCCAAAGCCACGGAGGGCGGAAGTCAGCTTAGGGCTCCCACTTCTGAACTGTTCAAATAGGCAATCAATTTTTATGATGTAATTTATAATTTATGCAGGTTGTCTTCATACATATGGTGTTGCTTTTGTGTGCCGGGGCTTCAGGTGCTTTATTACTCTGACGGTGTGATTTGCATTCATGTTCGGTTACCAAGATCATATTTCTCCTGTTTACACCATAAGGGCCCGAAATGAAGATTAATGCCGCTTCTCTATGCCCGGACCGCTGCCGGTAGACCCCAGGCCACGGCTCCCCCCTGTACCCCGGGCCGCGGCTGTCTCAGAGGCTGTGTGCCGATTTGCAGCGGGGGGGAAGGAGGCCGAGTTGCGCGGACGCGGTCCGGGAAGCTTCAGCTCCGCCAGAGGGTCCGATCAGGCCATCTGCTTAGTCCGTGAGCAGACCGGGGGTCTCTGGGGGCGGAAATAAGGGCCCCTGCACAAGAGCCTCCTTCCCGGGCGGCCGTGGCTGGACGCGGGCAGAGCGCTCAGGCGCGCTCCAAACACTGGCCCTGTGGAGGTTGCGACCGCAGGCCTCAAGCTCTGGGCCGCCAACGCTGGCAAGGCCCGGAAGCCAGAAGCAGGTGGAGCATCCCTCCCCACCCAGCTCCCGCGTCCCTGCCACGGCGAGCAGCGCAGCTTCTCTGCTCTGGACAGGCCCGAGGCCGGAGGGAGCAGCCGCAGAGGCCCTGCACGAGGCCTGCCAGACACAGCTGAAATGATTAAGCCAATTAAGCTAGAACAAACAGAAACAAGATGGAGGGCGCTGACCCCGAGAGAAAGGGCGTCTTGGAACGCAGGTGCTCACACTGAAGGGGGCAGACTCGGCCCAGGGGTAGCTGTAGAGTTGGGATGGTCCTGCTAGGCAAAGCAGGCCCAAGAGGGCCCGAGGACCCCCACCCATTCAGCTGAAAAGGCAGCTGCAGAAGAGCCACCCTGGGAGCTGAAGACTGGGAGGTGAGAGCCCAGTAAACAAGCATCTCTAAGTTTCTGATATTTCCAGCATGGGCTGGAGCTGCAGAAGGTCCAAGCACAGGAGGCCCAGCCCTCTTAGGTTTTCTCTGGGGATACAGCCCCACCCCCTGCCCAGGCAGATCCGAAGGTAACCCCAGCCTCAGCGGGGTGCTGAGAAAGGGGGCTTGTTTGAGGCTCAGGACCGTTCTTAAGAGGGGGCCTCCCCAGAGCATGGAGAAATGGGTCCAGGTTTTCAAAGCATCCTCAGTTCTCCAAAGGGACGGGGCACCCTGCTCTGCAGGGAGCAAGACCAGGGTCTGGCCGGGTTGGTGACCGTTCCTGAGGCCCCCCTCGGACTCCTGCCCTGGTGGGTGGACATGGGTGCAGACAGCCCCCAGGCGGCCCAGTGCATGGCTGGGGGACGCAGGTCCCCAGCGCGCCCGAGCGTAATTATTTGATCTGCAGATGTAAGTGGAATTTATTGTAACAACAAATATAGTGATGTCAAAACCCAACCTTGGATTAAAGCCGGCAGCCAAAGGGGAAGTGTATTAATTTCCAACAGCATCTCAGGCCAGAGCCTATTAGAACAAGCTATTCTTCAGGCCCCCCCATCAGAATTAATCATTGGGAGTTAATTTGAAGCTCAGACAAGTTGCTGTTAATTTAGTGCAGGGAGGACGGGATGGAATAAAAAGCTGAGGTGCTGGCCGAGCCTCGTGGGTCTCATTAATCAGCCAGCTGAGACGGCCTGGCTTGATTACAATTTGCAAAAAAATTCATTAGGGCCCGGGCGATTGACAATTTTTCTCTCTGCCTGTGATGTGACTCATTAGGCAGCCAAATGAAAGCCATGATGACGGCCGTGATGACAGCGGCCATCAAACGCCGCGTGTTTATCTTCCTCCCCTCGGCCTGTCTCTCGGGCCTCGGCCTCGGCGCCAGGCTCTCGGGGCGCCCTGGAGCTCAGGGGCTCGGGCAGGGGAGGGGCAGCACCCCAAGAGAGCAATGGGCAGGCGGGGCACAGAGTCCGCGGGTCTCTGAGAGTCGGGGTCCTCTTCTCCTGCGCCCAAGGGGCGAGGACCGTGCAGCTGGGGAGGGGCGGGGAGCTTTGGCTCCCCTGAAGGCAAACCCCGATACTGCGAGCTTTGCTAACCCAGTGCGCAGCTGCCGTGTGCGGGGGCGTGCGGGGGGGGGGGGTGTAGCCAAGACTTGGGGCCCCTCTTCGCCCCCCATGCCTGCCACGGGCTTTTGGAGAAGGCGGGTGGGGTTACACCTGATCCGGTGGGTGAGGGGGCGCGGATCGAGGGCCTTCCAGGATCTGCGGGGAGTGCCCGGGTTACCCTCCCAGAGGTGGAAGGCCGGGTGGGGCGCCCCCGCCTGGGAGACTGCAGCTTCATGTGTCCTCGGGTCGGAGTCAGCGCCACCATTCACAGTCCCGTCGGGGGCGCCCTGTTTGGCTGGGGGCCTGCCCAGCCCAGGTGTAATGTGTGTAATGGGTAGGGGCGGGGGATTCCCGTAGCCCTCTAATGCCGCGGCAGCCGGCGCGTAGCCAGTGGGGACCTTCCCGGAGCAGATGGCGCCCACCGGCCACCCCGGCTCAGTGTGCACGGCGGGCCGCGGGCGGGATCCGGGGAGCTGCCGGGCCTGGCGCTGGGGGACGGGGACGAGCAAGGAGCCGCCGCCGCTTTCCGCGCCCCGCCGAGCCGCCCGAGGCCCTCGGGAGGCGCGGCCGCTCGGTTTCATTGTGCTCAAGCGCCAGGCCCGGGCGGTTTCCCGCCGCTGGCAATCCTCAGCACGCGGCGGGCAGCGGTGACGCGGTCGCCCCGGCCCTCACCCAGTGCGCGGCATGCGGCCTTGGAGGCTGGGTCCCCAGGCCCCTCCGCCGCGGGGATGTGGCAGGTTGTAACCCCTATAAATGAAGTCCACATTAGTGTCGACCCCGGGCGACGCGCTCGCCTTGTGGGGCTGAGATGCGCGGCGGGCCCGCGCGAGGCTGCAGCACAGCTGGCGACCCGGCTTCTTCCCTCCCTACGGAAGAGTGAGGTTGGCAAAGGCAACGGCTGTTCTTCGCGGCTCTTTGGGCTCCTGGCTCGGTGGCAGCCAGACCTCGTTCGCCCGCTCCACGCCGGGACGTCCCCGGGCCCGAGCTGCGCGCGTCTGGCCGGGCACGACCGGGCTGGGGAAGGAGACGTCAGAGCCAGCGAGGCTCGGGGCGCAGAACCAGGGGGTGGCGATGGGGTTCCGGGAACGCCCCTCCCGGGCCCAGTTGGCAGCCCCGCCGAGGTTCTCCGGCCGGGCGAACGTGCCCCCAACTCGCCTGCGTTGCTCCCCTTCCCGGTCTTCCCTTGTGGGGCTGACCGCCCCGACGCCCCCTTAGGGTGGGGCGGTGGTCCGGTCCCGCCCCCTCCGACCCCGCCGGGGGAGGGAGGTGCCCGGCCCCTGAGAGCTGTGCGCCATCAGCAAGCCCGGCCGGCTGCCTTCGGTTTCCGACCCTGTGGGAAGGGAGAGCCTGGGCCCTGATTTATGGCCCTGCCTGCTAGCAAGCCCCTTTCCTTGTGGGGTCGAATCTGATTGTAAGGAAACGGGTGTTCTCCCTGGCTGTGGTCAATTTAGGAAACCAGGGGTTTGAGCAAGCCACCATTGCCCACGCTGGCTGTGCCTCCACTGGCAGAAGCTTGCCAGGCTCTTAGCATTGATTAGGCCGTGCAAAGGGGGAAATGGTACAGTTCTGAAGTCCAAACTAGGTTTTCTTAAATTTATAACACAATTGGAGTTCTTGCCTCCAATTAAAAACCCTGCAAGGTGCTGTGTGGCTCCTGTTCGGCCAGTCTGAGGTGACCTGGACAGGGGATGTTCGTGCACTACTGCTGCCAGGCCAGTTGCCTGGGCACACACTGGCAGTGCCCTCCGAACAGTCAAATTCTGAACACATATATGGGGCCCAGGGAGTGGCCTTTTTTCTCTTTCCTTTTTATTATTCACAAGACTGAGATTCTTTAAATGTCATAACTTATAAGAACAGAAGCTACATTGAAATAAATTAAACACAACGGAGACGTGCTTCAGACATGGCTCAGATAGGCTATGCACCCCCGGGAAAGAAAGCCAGGCAAAACCAAAGCAAAGCAACACAGAGCAAATTTCCAGGCTGCCCAACAGTGTCTGCTTTTCAGTCAACTCAAAAAAGCCAAACAGAAACAAAAATAAAGTTAAACCCCAGTGTTTGTTCTTGTGTTTCATGTTTACCTTTGGAAAAGTATGGAAAGGTGGCTGCTATGCGTGGCGGGTTACAGCGGTGGCTTTGTTTTCTTCTGGAATGTGAGTCGAGAATATTACTGGGCAATTTGGTCCTGTAACTTTCAAAATACTGCAGCTGAGATCCAGCCTATATAGACATCTATGTACAAAGTAGGACCATATAATAAATAGTGTGTCTTCATTGTTTCCCCTTCAAAAGCAGTCTTTTACGCCTGTGTAATGAATATATTCTCAATTTGCTGGGGATGTCCAAAGTTGGGGTGTAACTTGGAGTTTCGCTTCAAACACAGCAGAGTCCACGGTGGGGTCCCTGGATGGCGGGAGGGCTTCTCCACAGTGGGTGCCAGGTCTTGGCCCTCCCTGGGCCCTCAGGGCCGGGCCTGCTCCAGCTGCTGATGCTGACTTCTAATAGCGAACCTGCTGACATGGACGGGGATGGGCACGACGATCTTGGGGTTCCGGGAGGGCTCCCCTGTCTTGGAATTGGCATTGCCGGCCTTCACCCGTTTCCACTTGGCCCTGCGGTTCTGGAACCAGATTTTCACCTGCACCTCGCTGAGTTTGAGGGCGTGGGCGATCTGCGAGCGCTCGGTCAGCGAGAGGTACTTTTTGCAGTGGAACTCCTTCTCCAGCTCCAGCAGCTGCTCGCTGGTGAAGGCAGTCCGCCGCCGCCGGTTCTTGCCCGTGGACGTGGTGCTGCCCGCGGCGCCGCCGCTCGGCGGGGTCTCCTCCAGCGCGTGGCCCGGGTCTTCCTCCTTGTGAGCTGCCTGGCCGGTCAGATTGTCATCCGAGCTGTAGTCCAGATCGCTCTCCAGCGAGAAGCTCTCCTCCTTGCCCTTCGGGTCGTCCTCCACCTTTGACTCGTCCTTCCCTTGCCCTCTGACAGCCCCGACTGAAAGCAAAACCAAACGGCGTGTTACTACATTTCGCACTTCGGCCTTCCTTTCCCTTCCCGCCGTCACTTGGACGTCACCCCCCACCCTTTCAGCGGATTGTCTTTCTCTGACATTAACACATTGTGATTTCCTGGCCTTTGGGGTGGGGGGGGGGCGTGAGAAAGCTAAAAGGAGAGGAGGGGACGTACAGGCTACGGCTTTTGCCAAGATCCATCACTCGAGGGGCCGCCATGCCTCCTCCGCACCTTCCCGGCCTCCGGCAGCTCAAGGCACAAGTAACAGGAGGCGCGAGGCCCAAGGGGGAGTCCCCTTTGTCCCCGGGGTGGGGGCTGAGCACTGGGGGAAGGGCCGCGATCCACCCCTTTGCCCCCACAAGTGACAGTTTAGTGAACCTCAATTTCATCGCAGCCAGAGTGGGGGCGCAGATCCCAGATCGCGTCCTTTTCTTTGACAGATAATGGTGTCAAAGGGAAGTTTCGTCGCCTTAAGAGAAGTTCCCACCAGACACCCCCAACACACGCGCGCGTACACATACTCCCACGCACAGCCTCCCAAGAATCCGGCTCTCCTGGGGAGCAGCAAGTCCCCCCGGGCACGCAGCCCTCCTTCCCTTAGGGCTAAAGCCTCCGCAGGACCCCAGGACACGGTGGGGGAGGAGGACTCCGTGGCGGCCTGGGGTCAAACGCGCCGCCAAACAGACATCCGGCCGCGCTCAGCAGCTGGCCGGGGAGCTAAATGCTCCCGGGAGACCTTGCTTGTTGCGTGGCTCGAAGTGTCCCCCGGAGACTCCGAGGCGCAGCTCGGGGTGGGGGGTGGGTAGCCTCGGCGGGGGTCGCTGGGGGGCGCGGCTTCGCCCCATCCGCGCGGGCGGAAACCCGGAGCTGGCCCGCCCCGCGTCCCGGCCGCGCGCGCCGCCGACTCACCGAGCGACGCCTGCACCGCCTCCGCCGCCGAGAAGGCGAGCAGCGAGCCCTCCTTGGCCAGGAAGACTTTGCCGTCCTCCGCGTCGGCTTGCAGCGCCTCCGCCTTGTCGAAGTTGCCGCCGCCAGGCAGCGGCTGCGGCGCGAACTTGCGGGCGGCCGCCGCGTCCTGGTGCTGTGGCGATGCGGAGAAGCCGCCCGGCAGCGTGGCCATGAGCGTGGAGGTGAGCGCCATGCCCTGCGCCAGGCTGGAGCAGAAGCCGGTGGGCAGGCTGGGGATCTGGTGGTGCGGGTGCGCGGGCGGCAGCGCGGGCTGCAGCGCGGCCTGGGGCAGCGCGGGCGGCGGCGGCGGCGGCGGCGGCAGCACCACGGGCCGGTAGGGCATGAACATGGGGTAGCCGGTGTAGACGAAGTGGCCGGGGCTGGGCTGCGGCGGGCTGCCGATCAGCGAGTCTATGCTGAAGGCGGTGCTACTCCCCAGCGGGCGCTGCATCATCATCAGCGACGGCGGGAACGCTGCGCTCATAGACGCGCTCGGGAGAGGCCAGCGAGAGGCGAAAAGTCCCCGCGCCGCGCGGCCGCTGGGCAGCCCGCCGGGCACCGGGAGCACCGCCGGGCGCGCCGGGCTCGGGCCAAGCGGGACCCGGAGAGCAGTCGCCGCCGCCCCTCAGTCCTGAGCCCGCTGCATGCCCGGTGGGTGTGGGCCGTGCGCGGGGTGAGGCCGTGCGCCCTAGAGTACAGAAGGCGCCCGGGGCCCCGCGAGCTCGCCGGAGCCGCGGCCCGCCCGAGCCCGCGCGCGACGCGGCAGCGGCGCTCGGCCCCGGCTCGCAACTGTCTGTGCTTCGGTCTGTCCGTCCCGGCGTCCGTCGCCTCCCGCGGGCCGCTGGGGAGCGCGCGGAGCCGGGGCACTTGTCTCCGGCGGGCGCCGCCAGCACCTTTAAATCGCGCTTCTCGTTCTCATTCACATTTTGCCTGCTGCCGGGCCAAGCTCGCCTCACGTGGGATAGGGCGCCGCTGCCCATTGGCTGCGCCGGGCGGGGGCGGGGCGCCACCAGGTGCCGCCCCTTCACCCGGGCTGGCCGCGAGCTGGCTGCTGGCGCCACCCGCGGAGCGCGCGGGCCGGGGAGCCCGAGCCTGCGCACCCCGCGCGCGCCACGCAAAGTTGAGGAGGGCCAGCCGCACTTCCAAGGCTCGGATCTCGGGGCTCGGCAGCCTCGCCGAGGCCGCCCCGAAGGGCAGCTTTCGGGAGATCGTAGCAGCCGCGGCTGGGCCGGGGGCGCTTTATTTCTTTTTTATTTGCAATGGAAAAACCTGGCCGCGGTTCGTGCCAGCGCTGGGTGCTTGGAGACTCAGCCAGGGGTCCGGCGGAGGTTCCCGGAGTTGGGGCGCCGGGTCCCTACTCCAGCAGCTACGCCCCAAGGGCGCCGGCCTGGAGCTGGCAGCCTCTGCCGAAGGCGGGGATCCCGCCGGGTTGTGCGCTGCGCCCCCGCACTCCCGGCGGTGCGGGAAGGCTGCTGGCTCCCCCATCCGGAACTTGGTCCTCCCGTGAGCGATCCCTTCTCTCATTTTTCATGACATCCTTAATCATCGCACCTATTTACACACTTTGCCAGCGCGCACCAAAACAACAGCCACGATAATTATGATAATAAAGCGAGTCCTTTATCTGCTTCATCCTCAAGGAGGAGGGGGGGAGGGAGTCGCTGTGCTTCCAGATTGTAGAACCTGAGATTATCCTGATGAAAGCTTTATGATGTTTGCTCAAATAAAAGCTGCGTTTTGTAAATAGGCGCTAATTAAGCACGTTGAGAACGGAGGGAGCGCCCACCCCAGCGCCGCCGCCGGGTTTCCAGCCCGAGGACCCGAGGGCGCGCGAAAGATTCCCTTTTTGCCGACTGCAGGATGGGGCCGGTTCCCTCAAGATGGTTCCCCTGTCTCGACAATGGTAAAGACCCCAGCACCGGGGAATAAGGGAATTTGAGGGGGGACTAGGGAGGCTCTACTCCCTCCCCCACGTTAAAAACAAAAACTTTCAGCTCCTGCCTTCCCTTTAAAAATGGAATCATTCCACTGCAAGGGCAGAGCCTGCAAGGCGCGCTAGCGCGCGCGGGGCATCCGCGCGCCTCCAGAGCCTCGGCTGCAAGTTTCCGGGTGTAGGCGTCCGCCCGCCACGGCCGACAGCACCCGGCCGGGGAGAAGGAGGGAAGGGCATTGTTACGTCGGTCATTAGAACTCAGGTCACGCCGAGGAGCTAGTGGTTGGGGAGTTGGCCCGTGTTGGACGTGTGTTATGTATCACTTACAAGCACATTTAATTGGGAGATAAAGATAAATCGATCTTTATGAATTTATCGACCCGGTTCTTTGAAGCTCTTCTTTCTCGCTCTTCCTCTTTCTCTCGCTGTAACCCCAAGGTCCCCCGGGGGACGTCTTCATCCCAGACCACCTCTGCAGCCAGGAGTCTGGCCGGGGACCCACCCAAGCAGGCCCTGGAGCAGAGAGGGCGGTGGGTGCGTCCTCGGCGCCCCGGGGCGCTGGGAAAACTCGCTGGCCTGGCCGCCAGCCGCCCCCCTCCTCCTCGCCTCTCTCCCCTCTCCCCACCACCACCCGGACAAAGACGTCTCGGCCGCGTTGTCCCACTCCCGGCCGCAGTAATAGATGGCTCCGGCAGCAGGAGGTTGGAAAGGAATTCATTAGGACGCTGCAATTGCCTCCTCTCACTTCACGCCCAGACCCCGGGGTGGCTCAGGCGGGGTGAGGGAAAATGAATTCCCGTTGGGATCCAAGGGGAAGGAGGTGTCTGGGGCTCTCCAAGCCCTCGCCCTCTTCCTCCACTCCCACAAAAGAGGAAAAAGAAAAAAGAAAAAGAAAAAAAAAAGGAAGCCCAGGGCAAAAGGCTGATTTCTTTACGAGCATAATAAATACTCCCTCTCATTATGAGATAGAGTTAGTCTCGAGTACCATAGCCTTGTTTTTTTTGAATACCCAGAAAAAATGCTTTACATTGCTGCGGCCGGGTCCCTTCGCCGCTTGCCACTTGCCTGCTGTGTGCGCGCTCACTCGTTTTTACCTAGGCAGATTTGCCACTCACTTGGCTATTTCGCCATAAAAATATTGTCCTAGGGACTTCCGTCGCCTGATTGCCTTCCGGAAGACAGGGATTCCTTTGCTTATTTTGGTGATAATTCTTCATTTAAAGTTCGGCTAGAAGATTTAGGAACGTTGAGTTATAGCTACACTTGAAATAATTTTGATGGCATATTATTTGCATCCATAAATTGCCGCGGAAAGTATTGACTGCAGGGGTTATAATACTAATCTTCTTTTATTAGTGAGTTCAGAGAATCCTCATCAATATGAATTTTATTTACTAGTGTGCTTCTTCAGTGCGGTGCAGTAATATTTTCTCGTCTAATGCTTAACTGCTGAGAAAACGACCGTTGGCGTCTGAAAAGGATCGTTGTGTTTTGGCGGGATGAACAAAATCCGTTCGGGGCACCCCAGCTCCCTGCAAAGCCTTCAGAGCGTAGGCGCTGCGAATAGTAAAAGCCTTTGGGGTTTTTCATCGACTCCCGGGAGAGACCTCTCTCTCCCTGGGAGCCCTACCTGCTCGGCTGGTGACCGCCTTAGACTGCAGAGCCCTCCCTGGCTCAGGCCGCGCGGGAAAACCAGCCGCAGGTCTTCGCAGCTTTGCCTTGCCGTCCTTCCTTCCACCCCTAATTAGGAAAAAGGCAGGACGCCTTTCCGAAGGGAAAGCCGAGTCCCCCGACTCCGGCTAACTTGCGCGAGCTTTTTTCCCGGGGCACTTCCCGCAGGAGTTAAGTTGGCCCAGCCCCGGATTCCGGTTAGTACCTTCCTCGGCCGGTGCACGCTGGTGTCAGGATGGAATTAAGCACCAGTTAACACCTCGGACGTCGGTAAAAGTGACGGTGATTAAGTTGTCTCCACGCTCCGGGGCTGTCCCGGCAGCCGTGGCGTGCAGGTGTGTGAAGGCCGAGGGTAAATCGTAAAATGCACAAGTAATTGAATATTCATGTGCAAACTTGAGCCTGCCCTGAGGAGGGCCCTCCCGGAGCCGCGCGCTTCGAGGCCGCCGCCGGGGGGAGGTCGCGGGTGGTCGTGGACAGGGGGCGGCGTGGGTGCGCAGGGTCTCCGTGGACTCCGGGAAACTTGCTGGCCTCGCGGGCGGTGCGCTCCCGCCCGCCGCCCAGTCCTAGGGGACAGGGTGGTTTCTCCGGCAACCGGGTTGTTTTTATTTATAGGGGTTTCCAGTGGCCTTGCCGCAGCTCTTGCTCCTGGCAATAGTTGGGAAATAGCTTGGGATGGGTTTTATTTATGGAAGGGCAATTGGGATTCACACCCAGCTAAGCCAGAACAGCCCCTCCGAGCCCAAGACGCCCTTACAAAGGGGTGCTTGTGTAAAATTCTCAAGCAGACACACCAATTTGCAAGTAGCAGAAAGCATCGAAGCCTCATTTTTTTAAAACTATTTTATTCAGCCTTTTTTTTTTTTAAACCTGAAAGCCCAAAATAGACTCCATGTGGTTCTAAGTGAAGTCAGCCCCTGGCTGGCTTTGAAATAGCTCCTGCAATTATGTAAAAGAGCTATTCACCAACAGGACGGGATTAAAAGGGATCTCGCCTGCTTCCCTTTCATTGCCAACCTCTCATGTTTGGCTTTTCAAAGCACTTCCAACACGATGTCTTTCTCCAGGACAAAAGGCAGAACAAAAAAAGTTCCCAAACTTGTAAATTGAACGTCAAGGGAACTTTAAACAATTTAAAGCCCATAAATAATGATAAAGGGGACTGGCGAAAAAGGCAAACCCATTCAATTAATAGAGTTTCCCAAGCGAAGATCAAGTGGTTTATAAAATAAAAGTCTTGGGCTTCATTATTCTGCTCCCTGACCATGCAGAAAGCAGGACGCGGGGGTTCCAAAACGCCCTGATGAAGGCGCACTGTGCGCGACTCTGCGCGCGCCACATTCTTATGTAGAAAGTTTTGCTTTTTGTCCCCCGCCCTCAAAGTAACAGAAACAAAACAATCGCAAACCAGAAACCTGAAGGGGAGGAGATTTGGGGTGGGGGTGGGGGTGGGGGTGGGGGGGCTTTTTCTCCGGGTAGTTGGAAACTGTTCTCCGTAGGCCCCAAGGCCAGGAAACGTGACCCTTCCCACCTGCGCCGCCCTCTCCACCCCAGCGGCGAGGAGAGCCCCAGTGGCATTGCGCGGCCCTGGCGGAGTGCCGGCCGAGGCCCGGGAACACCCGGACTGCGGACCAGCAGACCCGCCAGCTGTGCAACCCGGACTCCTCCACACCCCACGCCGGGCTTGGCCCCTGGGGAGGGTCCCAGGCGTCGGAGCGCGCGGGCCCTGGTTCCTTTTCCTCCGAACGCTCACGGTTGGGGTGGGGAGTTGGTGACCTCCTGGTTGATGGGTCGCCCGGCGCCTTCGTCCTCGAGGCCAGGGCAAGGGGATCCTCAGTGCGGCTGAAACTTGCGCCCGCCCGCCCGGGACTCCGGCCCGGGAAGAGGGAGCTCGAGGCGGAGGCCGGGTGGGAGGGCGGCTCCTCGGGGCTGCAGCCGGGGGCTGTGCCTGGGGGCGCCGGCAAGGAGGGGCAGCGAGGGCGCGGGCGGGGGTGCCGTTCACTTCCGCCCGCCGGGGTCTAGCTCGGGCTCGCTGCCTGGGGGGCCCGGGCCGGCCGCGAACCCCAGGCCTTGGGACCGTGGGGAGGGAGGCGCAGGCCGCGGGGCGCTTCTCACCTGGCTTTATCTGCCGCTATCTGCCCCCCGCATCCCACGGCCCCACCTTCCCGGGACTTCAAACGCGCCCTGCCACCCGGCGCCCAGCTTTCATCTCCCCGCACAGCGGGCATTGTTTGCGGGACTTCACAGAGATGCTAATCCCGGGGCCGGGTAAACGGAGGCCTGGGAGGCGGGGAGAGGGCACCGAGGGGTGAGGGAGGTGCACCGGCCGGAGCTGGGAGCCCTCCTGCAGAGCCGGGGTCCGCTGCAGTTCCCGCGCTCCATCCCGCGGGCCTGATCCCGGAAGGCGGCGGGCACGTGGTAATGGGCCCTGGCGGGACACGGCCGGCGCTCAGTAGACGCCGATGGAAGAAGCAGCGGGTCGGCGACAAAAGGCTGGGGCTTAGCAGTGCGCCCAGCGAACTTCCAACTCTTGGGAAGAGGCCGTGGGCCCAGAGAGAGGCCGGCCAAGGACTCGCGCGCATCTCTCCGGGTGCCCGGATCCTGGAACAGCCTGGAGCGATCCCTGGGCCTTCCCAAACCAGGGCTCCAGCTGCCGGCCCCGAGGGCCCTGACCACCTGCAGGTGTGTTGTCTTTTGAAGAACACACGTTTTGCCTCAAGTGCATCCATTTAACCCTTTAGAAACCACTGGAAGGAGCAAGAGGGTGTTTGGATCAACAGCCACCCACATCAAGGGTGCCCTTAGGACTTTGACTTCTGCAGGAACCAAATAAAAAGCCGCGGTTGCTATTAGCAGAGAACTCCTTGAGAACTTCTCATTCCTCAAGAAATACCTGCAAAGCAGAGCTGGCACTTCCTCTGGTTACTGCCACCTCTGAAAAGTGAGCCGGAAGGGATGTCACATGGCAGGGGCAGGGCATTAGCTGTAAATAGAGGAGAGAGATGTGGGCTAAATGGACACCAACACCCTAATGCGGAAGGTCCGAGGAATTCTGGGGGAGGGGGATGGTCATAGTGAAAAGTTTCCCCACAAATCAGCTCATGTGGAAATCTCAAGAGTTGGGCACACCTGCAACTGACAAACCTGCCTCCATTGAAGATGGGTTCCCCAAAGGACAGCTTTGAGTATCCCAAGCAGCTCACCAGGGAGATCACCTTAAGTTCCAGAGTTTTCCATGGAGAGAACACAAGAGTATGGGCTGATGGAGGTCTGTTAAACAAGAAAATGAAGACCACAAAAGATGCCAGCCCCCTCTAAACCAGTAGATAGGAATCCTTCACTTAATTGAGAGCCCCAGCTTACAAAACCAGGGAAACGTGTGCTTGCTCAGAAACTACTGGAGGCGAGCCTATTTCCACAGCTGAGGGAGAGCTCACGGTAGATCCTGGACTCTTGTTTGAAAGGCATGAAAGACACTGGGAACCAGAGCCAGAGAAGAGGCTCAGAGCCAATGAGAGAGGGCAGTCGGTAGAGGTAGGCGGCAGGGCTCAGCCTCCCCTTCCCTCTGCATCCTGTTAGCAACCCTCACCTATTCTGCTCACTGGCCTGGGGGTGGGCTGCAGGTCATGGGCTCACAAAGCGGTGAGCTGGTTTCCTTCAGGCTTGAGAAGCAGAACGGAGGTGGCCACCTGCATTTGCTGGCTGAGGCGATTTTAAAGTGTTCCTTAGTTAACTCATACACAAATGCCATCCGTGTCATTCCTGGCCTTTGCCTGAGGAGGTAGGAATGGGTGTGTAAAAAGAAGAGTGTCCTTCTTGTTAGATCTGTAATTGTCCCTCCTACTCAGATTCCCAGTTGGGTGGTGATCGAAGAAATAATTGGCCTTTGAAACCGAAGAACCTGCGAATTTCCTCCAATTGCTTGTCATCTGGAAAAAAAATACAGAGAAATCAAGTGGCATGACTTGGCTGCAAACAATGACAGCTCCCAGCTCCCGTCTGGGTGTGGCCTGAAGTTCCCAAACTTTAGGGAAAGAAGGTACCAGGAGCAAGTTCAGAAAGCAAACCCTAAGATCCAAAGTTACCAACCTGCTAGAGTGTATGCAGATCTAATAGGAAATGAGGGAATCAGGAAAGAGTAGTTCTTGGAGGCACAGTGGGAAAAATCAGAAGACTCCAGAATGTCCTTCATGCCACCCTAGGGGCCACTTGGAGGTTTTGTAGGAAATGAAAGCATTTTGCCCGTGGCATGTTAGCCATGTGTGCACACGCACGCGTGCATGTGTTGAGGGACAGTGGTCCCTTTTCTAGGAATGAAGAGCACAGATGTAAAGTAAAGGTGTGCTCATACCTTGCTAGCTAGTATTTATTCTGCACAATGACTTTAAAACACCCCTGCAAGGGGAAGCTATTCACATAGAACAGGTGTCATTTTCCTCTAGCACCTTCACTCTGAGGCAAGAGTGAGATGCTTTTCTACCTCCAGGGGAAACTGCCAGTGATGACAGAAGAGATGGAAGGTTCCCGGCTAGGGGCGGCCTCTGGAGGCTCGGGTGGGTGTCGGCTGCCTGTTCAGACCAGGCCATAGAGGAGTGGCCATCGAAGGCAGTGACAGAGCCGGTGGCAGTGCAGAGGTGACGGCTCTGTGGATGCGCTTCCGCCAGGCCGTGTGTCTCCCAGCTCTCCTCCTGGGCATGTGAGCAAAACTGGTCTCAGCTGAGAAATGAACCAAAGCCAGAAGCAATCCGGCTTGTCTCCACCCGGATAAACCTGTCTGTGACAATAATGAACATGGAGCTTCAGAAGGAACAGAAATTGTTCATGATGGCTCAGAAAACGAGGGTGATTGGACACCGTGCGACCAAATTTGATTTATTCATTGAGTTCAGGGACGATTCTCCTCCTTATCGTACCCTGCTCCTCCTCTCCAAAAATAACATGAATTTTGAAATCTCTTTATTACTGTAGTATCCTAGTTTATTTCTTGGTTATTATACATTTTTGTCTTGTTCTTAAGTTTCTTACAGATTCACTGAAAGTGGGAAAAAAAAACAAACAACCCTCAACAGATGAGAGACATCTTCATTTTAACAAAAATACTTCAGATTCAGTTCATTCAGTACATTGTAAGTTGATTGAAAATTCATACTTTAAAATGTATGAACTGAATAATTTATTGTGCAAGCCAAATTTTACATTACACATTTTTACTAATCTAACAAGCTTATTTTATATCTGTAAACATACTCAAATAAGTATTATAGATTCTAATACATTAATGAGGACTGGCAGGAAGCCAGTTTTATTTAGGGCTTGCCAATTTCTCAAGTAGTAACAGCCTGGAAAGCACCGCGGGTGTGCAGAGCGCGCGGGGCTCCAGCGCGCCCCCTATGGACCATAGAAGTAATGACAGCTGCTCTCGGGCGAGTTGGGCTCGGAGGTTCCAGGAAGCGAGTGCGGTGTCCCCCCTTCCTGGAGGGGCAGAAGAGCTGGGGCATCTTTTTCATGACTACGGCTGAACAAGAAAAAGATCCTCCATCTCCTTCCATTATAAACGTCTAGGCCACAAGAGAAGCCTTTGGCACAAGCGGAGAAGAAAACTAGACCACGGTTGCTCAAGGTGTAAGAAGATGAGATTTTGAATGTGACATAGAAAACCCACCTTGGCTCTCTTGAGGCTTCTGGAAGGTTCGCCTAGCTCTCTGGCTCACCCTGAGCAGGGCCTGGAAGCGGAAGGACAAGAGCCCCTCTGACAGCCGTGTCTGAGGACCTTTTGCGGGCAGCTGGCCTCGCCCCCAGCTCTGCTGTCCCATCTGCGAATGGGCGGGCACCCTGGCTCCCTGCCTCCAGCGGCCTGATCGCGTCCCCAAGGCGCGGATAAGGGAGCGCTTACATCATGGGTTCTAGCAGGGACCCAGCTAGAGCTCATGGCCTGGAGCGAGCGCTCAGGAGGTGGTAGCCAAATGAGAGGATCCCCGGGGCGCTGCCGGGAGCTGTGTGGGCGCGGGGCGGAGAACAGGGCGAAAGGCTGTGCGCTCTGAGGGAGCACATCACTGAGTGCAGCCTCTGCCAGGCTCCACAGGCCACCAATAGAGCAGGGTGCAGTGTAGTATCTAACAGCATCCGACGCCTCCCCCGGGAAGAGCGAGGTCCCAAAGCGCTGCCCCCGGGGAGGCACAGCGGTGCCCCCGTCTCACGAGCGGAGGCCGAGGTGCAGGGACCGTCCCCGGACCTGGGAGCCTCCTCTGCAGCGTGGACTTATCCCCAAGTCCAGCATCAGAAGGGCGCACGGTGCTGCCTGTCCCGGGAGTAATTTTTTTGCCATTTTGTAATGTTTTATTTTGAATAAAAGATTTGTAAACTCTGCGTGTGTGTTGAGCAAGCAAACAAACCTCAAATACATTCCTCTTTGGGGAAGGGGGAAGGCGCCGTGTGCAATTTGACTTCCTGTGTGCCTCACCTCCCCAAGCCCCCCACCCACCATCGGTTTTGAACATCGCGAGGGGGTGTTGGTGGGTGCACGAGGCTGAAGGGCGGTGGGACCTGAGCTACGGGCAAAGGACCCAGGGCTGACCCTACCCTTCCGGGTCTCTGCGCTCGCCCGCAGGTCCCTGGCTGGAGGGCGCCCCCTGCGGACCGCGGCCGGGATCGGCTCCTTGGATCCGGGGAGCTGGGCTGCTCTCCACTGGGGCTGAAGGGGCAGCCGGCCAAGGTCCCCACGCGGACCCATCTCGCCCACTCCCCGGACTTCGGGTCGCCGCACGGCCGAGCCTGGTTTCCACGCGCGCTTTTACCGCCCCATCCCCGGCTTTTTTTTTTTCCTCGAAAGGAGCAAACCTCCCCAGTTATAATGCGGCCCAATTATCTCGTTTGCACGACTTAAAATGTTTGTCTTTAACTCATTTCAATCTAGTAAATATGCTTCAGCAAGTAGCTAATTTCTCAGGGATGGCTTCGCCTCGCCATTTGCATATAAAGCGTGTGGGGGCCAGCCCTATCCGGGGGTGCGCGTGTCCCTTCTCGGGGTGCGCGGGTCGCGGGCAGTGGAGCCACCTCTTGGGAGGGGGGCGGTGCCCACGAAAGGGTCCGGGACCCAGGAGGCAGGGAGGGCGGGGGCACCTGGGCCCCGGGGAGGGGGCAGGCCCCTTCTTCTCAGCGCTCTCCCCTCCAGTCTTTTGCCCTAGCGCCCCCCCCCCGGGAAGGCCCGCCCACATCCATCCCGGGGAGAGGGTGCCCCTTGGGTGCCAGGCGGGGGCGAGGGTCGGGGGCGCATTTACCCTCAAGTGCGTTTATTAAATCGCGTCTGGAGGTGGACCGACGTGGGTCCAGGAGAGGAAATCACGAGGCTCAGTTGAGCAATCTTCTGGCTTTAAATTCCGAATAAAAGTCTCAAATATTCCCGGGTCAGGGGGGCACTGTCTCATTAAAACCACTCTCGTCCTGAAACTGCAATGCAGACATTAAAGTGCAGTATTTTTCAATTAGAGCTGACGAATTCAATCAAAATTCCATAGATTAGGATGAAATGAGGCATGGGTCATTTACAGGGGAATTTAATTGCCGAGCCATTAGACAAATAGTATATTTGCCATTCCCGCGTTATCCATCATTTTCGACATCAATACCGGAGCCGCATCTCGCGGCCCCGCAGCCGCGCGGCGTCGGCTGTAAACACTCCCTTCCCTGTATCTTCTGATTATATCTGATTTCATTTAGGGCCATGGGGGATTATAAATGTTCACGCAATCAAGTTCATTAGGACTTCAAATCGCATTTCTGATTGGGATTGCTCTGCCGCCGTCCTCCGTGCGCCTTTCAAACCCCAGGACGAGGCTTTCAAAAGCCTCTTTTTGAATTTAAAGCTTCACATTCTTTTGTCTCCCGACGCCCCTTCCCGCCTCCCCGCCCCCCCCCCCCCCCGGCGGCCCCGGGGGGAGCAGCCCTGAACCCGCATTCCCGAGAGGCGGGCCTCGGATGGGATGAGGACCAGGCCCCCGCGCCCCTCGGTGCCTGGCGGGGGTCCCGGGCTGCCCTGAGGAGGAGGACCGCCCGCCTCGCGCCCCCCACCCCCGAGAGCGCCCCCCTCGGCCGCCTGGCCGCGGGGCGCTTAGGAGCCCAGGCCCAAGCCGGGTGCTGGAGGTGGGGTAGGGCGGGCCCCGCACGTTCGCGGACCCCGGGTGGGTGCTAGTCCCGTCCCTGTCCCCCCCCCACCGCCCGGCGCCACGGGGAGCGAGTCCAGCGCCTGGAGCCCGTGGGTACCACAGCCCACGGCAGCGATTGGGCCCGGACCCTGGGGGCTGACCCCGGGACCCCTTTCCCTCTTGGTCCCTTTCTCTCCAAAGACAGCGAATGGACGGGGGGTTGCGGGGTGCCCAGCGGAGCAGTTCCCTCTTCCTATTAGCAAACCCAAGAAACAAAGGAACCGGCTCTTCTGGGGAGAGCTTGACAAGGAAGGCTCAAGACATCCCTTCCAGCACAGTTAAAAAATAATAGCTTAATATTAACTGCTTCTCATAAAAATATGCTTTCACAGTGATAGTTACCAGAAGAAAACGCTCATCTTACCCACGTACTTTGTGCTCATCACTGTTAGCTGCCTCAGTAATTTAATTGGAATGAAACGTGAGAAATGTGTCATTTTTGAAGAATTTATGCATCACTTCCTAGAAATCTCATTGTGTTAACTAGGAGCCTACTGCGTCCTGTTTAGAACCCATAATCACATTTTTATGTGTCTGTATTACGAGTTAATGTGACCTCCTGTCTTTAGCAGATTAAAAAAATGTCCTCTTTCCAAAACATCTGCATCTAACTCCGGCTTGCAAAAAATACACTGAAATCCCGTCTCCCCAACATTCTCCAAACTTACCAACTTTGTTTGGAGCAGGGACAAGCAGCGTGAAGGGGAAAAGTGCCCACGGAATGAATAATTACACACCGAATTAGAACCCCGCATTAAACACAGTCGACAGCAAACACTGCGTTCTCAATCATGTTTATTGCTTACAAATTGCATTACAAAGAAATCTACTCTTTTTATTGGAGTGATTAAGCAAAGAGCGTGAGTTCTGCAGAAACACCATTCTGGAAGATTAGATGAAGGCTGAAAATCCAGCTAGTTACATTGCAATGCTAAATGTATAATTTTGTTAAAGAACACGTTTAACACACAAATGAGGACTGGCTGCCATTATGGCATCATAAAAGAGTCTACTTAAAATTGCATTTATTTATAAACACATTGCCTATAAAATGTGCATATTTAATACAGAGGCTGTAGGCAATTCCATAATCAATATTTTAATTACTGATTTTTTAAATTATAGCAGCACAATTCTATATGCTACTTTATGGATATGTAGTTTTCCTATGCTCTCCTCCCCTTCCTTTATCATGGGAGCTAAAATCTTTCTTCCTGTTTTCTTCCTCTCTTTAATTCTGGGGAGGGTAGGTTGATCGCCCCGGGAAGACCTTTGCTTATGGCGCCACCTGCAGGACTCCAAGAGAATGAATTTCAAGGCCTGTGCAATCTTGGCTGGTAGCAACTTGATGAAATTAATTCTTGCTTTAAAATAGAACAATGTTAACAATTTCAAGGCAACTCCTGGAGTTGGAAAGGTATGTTGATGTCCCCAAGCTAATACATCCAGAAACAAAATTAGTATTGGATATAGTTAAAACGGAGGCTTCTGAATATTGCAGCTGCACACAGATTTGACAAAATGGAATAGACGATGCAATGTGCCTGTTTTATCACTTGGTCGGTGGGCAGCCCTTCAAAGATGAAAAGCACTTGGCAAGCTAAGAGCATCTGCAATTGCAGTGATTAGGCCTCTTCTCGGGTGTCCCCTGGACCTGAGCAGACCAGCTCATTCTCCAAACCTGTATTTTACACCATTTCTTTGGAGGGTTAAGTGTTCTTTGCAAAAGTTCAACAGCCTGGCCCGTGAATGCCTGTTTAAAGAGTTAGTTCAGAGACTGGCAGTGTGATGATTATAATACAGCTATTGGGATAGCAAATGTTTCTTAGCCTCAAAGAGTCAATCATTTTGATTTTCTTCAAAATATCCTGAATTGGTGATCATCAAGTAACTTAAAATTAAACTGACACCAAAACACTAAAAAGACAGGCCCATCGCTGCGTTCAGAATGTTAAACGCACTCATCAAATGCCCTACCCACGCTGATTGCCTCTGGACCATGGATTGCGTGTGGCAGTCCATTATTAGTGGAGCACTTTGCTTGTGCATTTTTAAATTCTCTGTGGTCGGATGACAAGTAATAATCAGAATCAGCGACATGCAACAAAAGTTGGAGGAAAGTATCCTTCTGCTATTTTAAAAATAAAAACAGCAGGTAAAAGTACCATTTATCCTCTTGTTACTTTTTGAATTTTGAATCGTGTGAATGCATTTTAAAAAAACAAATACATTTGAAATAAAAATGTTGGGTGTTTTGGACTTGAGCTTATGTAGTTTGCTGAAAGAAAAATGATGTTCAATATGAACTATATAAACAAGGAAAAATTTTTAGATACTTTAGCCAAAAATACTAGGCTATGTTTTGTTCACCGGGAAAAAAAAGTCAGCCGTGAGAACTGTAGCTTCAGAGTGGAAGGCACCTCGGGATGTCCATCTCAACTGACCCACCTCCCTCCTCCCTTGCTCCCCGCCCGCCCTCCCTTTCTTTTGCTCTTATCCTTGTCCTCCTCTTCCGTCTCTTTCTCCTCCTCCTTCTCTCTCATCTATGTAGAATTAGGCAAGTCTCCTTAACTTTAGAATTTTCTAAGATAAGAAGCATAGATCATGGAAAGGCACAATAATCATAACTGGTTTTTTGCTTCATTAGTAATTAAATTCTGCAATCCACTCAACTTGATGATTAGGATGCCCCCAAACGACGTCACTGCCATTTTGGCCCCATATGGTCCTGGCCCTGCTCAGGAACAGCGTTTAGCACATCTCAACAGCCACTAGAACCAAGGAGAGTCCAGATTGCTTTCCAGTGCCAGACACGATGTCCTTGGTGACTTGGGGCAGGGCAAAGGACCAGACATCTGAGGAGGTTCCATTTATTGCTGGGTTGCTCGCTGGTCCTTGTTGACCGAGAGTGTCAGGCTGGAGGACACTCTGTTTCAAGCACAACTAGACATGGTATCCACTGGGCCAGGGTACGGTGGAGGGCGTGCACACCACAGAACTCTCAACTCACAGAACTTGCCCGTAGGACCCGGGGAGACTGCACCGCCTGGGGAGACAGCAGCCTGCATTCCAGCAGGGGCGGCCAGGGAGAAGAGGGCCGAGAAGGGAAACGCGTCCTCTCCACGCCTCCCCTGCTGTGCCGACACTGCCCAGCCTTTTCCTTCTGACAGGTTGTCCTAATTCACTTGGCTGTGGGCAGTGATCAAGTCTGTCTCGTTCAAGGATTGGTGCAAGCGCTGGCTCTACAAAGGACTGGTAAGTGAAGGAGCAAAGGACCGAATGGATGAGTGACTCATTTATCACGAAGGCACTTCGTGTATTAGCGCTTCCTAAGAGCAACTCAATTTTAAACGAAAATTCTTGGGGGTGAAATTAATGAAAAAGGAAAACATACTCCAAAATAGGGGCATTTCGTGCTATGGGGAGACAAGTTGTTGTTGCTTTTAAGCTGGCATTTGAATAAAAAATTGGAAACCTGATAATTGGTTTTATCTCTATCTATCTATCTGTCTATCTATCTATCATTTTGGCTTAAGCAACAGGAATTTATTGGCTCAAATCTGGAGGTCAGAAACCCCAAACCAAGGTATGGGCAGGCCACGCCTTCTCTGATGCGAGCAGCGCCGTGGCGTGCCGGCCACCCAGTGCTGCCTCTGTCACACGGCCATCTCTCCTGCTGTGATTTCCAGCAACATGTCCCAATGCCCTTTGCGTATAAGCACTCCATTATTTAGTCCCGAAGCCCACCCTGATTCAACGTGGCTTCCCGGAAATACCGAACCCCGGCCCCAGCCCAGACCTCCAGGGTCAGAACCAGTCAACGACAGGACCTCCTCGGAGTTGGGGAAATCCTGCTTCACACCCATTTTCTCACGGACTCTGAACCCTGGGACAAGCACAGGTATTTTCGCTTTTCAGAGGAGCAGGCTGCAGCCTACTGTGGCTCGTTGCTAAGTGACCAGAAGC
>JAQZBX010013746.1:0-12713 GCA_029593785.1 Cabassous unicinctus
CCTTGTTGCTCAAATGTGGCCTCTCTCTAAGCCAAACTCAGCATTTGAATGCATTACCTTCCCCCCAACGTGGGACATGACTCCCGGGGATGAGCCTCCCTGGCAACGAGGGATTAATACCAAATGCCAACTGGCAACACGTTCGGAAAAAGACCTTGAATAAAAGGGGGAAAAGGTAAAGAGAAATGAGTTCACATGGCTAAGAGACTTCAAAGAGAGTTGGGAGGTCATCCCAGAGGTAATACTTATGCATACCTCAGTAGGATCTCATAGAACACCTAAGTGGATATCATCCCACACTGAGGGACCCCTAAGGGCTTTGGTGACACCCAGGTCCTATACAAGTGGGGATAGCCCCAGAGAATGATGCCTAATTAGTGGGCTCTTCATTGGCATCTGTGTTCCTGAGAGTGACAGAGTTGGACTCAAACAAGTCATCCCTGCACATGGTCCATCAGCTTTCATATTATACATGTATGTAAAGCTCTTAGCACAGTGTCTGGCACAAAGTAGGTTCTCTCTAAATGGTGGTGGGTGTTAATGTTGATAATGCCATGCCAAATAGGACCAAAAAGAACAAAGCACCAATGAAGTACTACAAGAATCAGGGGTGACATGCAGGACTGGTGAATGGGAGTTCAGGGAACTATTATTGATTGAACTATTACTTATTGTCCTACAACACATACAATAGGAGTTATCAAAGGGTCATTTTAGTATTTCCTTCCTTAGGCTTTCTAATCCCCAGTTAAAGCAGTAAAATACAATGTGCTTTGATATCATTGGCTTGGTTTCCCACAGAGATGGATATCTTTACCTAATGGTAATTTAATATTGATTTCTATTGAGGGTTGTTAGAAAAAAAGGGTGATCATATGTAAGTTAATTTTCATCTTCTACAAAAATGTCCTTGAAGACAGGTTCCTGATGGATTTTGTGTGACAGAGGTCTGCTTGACAAATTTATCTCAGAATTTAGAGCTAAGAGGCTGTCTTCCTCCTGACGCGCTGGACTGCTTGTTTTATCCACAACATTTAACATGTAGCTCATTTTATCCTTGTTCCTGGTGCAATGGAACACCCTTCCCTCTCTGTGGTTTCTGATCTTTGCTCTTATATTTCTTGTATAACTTCCCTATTGCCTTTGTGCTTTTATTGTAAGTCACTTAAGCTTCTTTTTGGAATTAGATATAGTCTGTGTTATAAAGTCATAAACTGCCTGAAACACTTCCTATAAAGACTCTGGTTGCCAGTCCTTCCTTCTTGTTATCTCAGTTATCTAACTGGTTATCTCAGTTATTTCCACTCTTCTTTTAGATTATACCTTAAAGGTTACTTTCTTCCTGGTTGATTAGGTTAAGGATCTCCCAGCTATATGACCTTCCTCTATGAAGATGCTCCGTAGGAAATGGATTCTTTTTCAAATTTTAAATTTCTTTTTCCCTATAATATGGAAAACCTTTAAGGTTCATATTGTTAAAATACAGATTCTGATTTAGTAGATCTGGGGTGGAGCCTAAAACCTGCATTTCTAAGAAACTTCCATGTGATGTTAATAATGTTGCTAGATTTAAATAGATTAGGAGTTGACAAACTGCCTGCAGCCACAAATCAAGTTCTTTTGAAATATAGCCTTGCTGGTTCACTTACATATTACTCATGGCTGCACGTCACCACAGCAGATTTTGAGTATTCAGATAGACAGATGGTGTATGGCCCCAAATCTTCTTTATCAGGCTTTTTGCAGAAAAAGTTTGCTGAGCCCTGATTTAGACTGTAAGCTTCATGAGGGCAGAAACCATGTATAGTACTGTTCCTGACAGACAGCAGATGTTCAATAATTATTTGAATAAATGAAATAAATCTTAGTTGTTCTATCGATCTGCTACTCATCTTAAGAGTTTTAACATGAAAAGCATGTTTCTTTCTGAGGCGGGGTTAAGATCTTGGTTGTTTTTCACTTCCCCTGCTTAGCTGAAGTCTTTACACCTCAGAGGGAGTGCGTTGAACCTGGAGACGGCATTGCCTAGATTGGATGCCTGCTCTTCCTCTCAAGAAGCTACAGTGCAGTAATTAATTCATTGTTCAAATTTCAGAGCAGGCAGGTTTTTAATCCCCTCTGAAATTGGTTTCGGATGTGGAAGTCATAGTTCTCCACCCTCTAATTGCAATGGGGAGATAATGCTGCATCAGTATCACAATTTCGAGCACAGCATTGGGCTGGAAAAAAATATCATTTAAGCTTTGAAAGCATGGCTGGCTGGAAACGTTTCCTTTTCTCTTTCACAAACTTAATGCAGAGAAGAGGTTGTGCCTATTCAAAAGAATGACTCCTTTAGAGGCAAAAAAATAAAAATAAATAAATGGGCATTTTGAATTCTAAGAAAACAGTCTTTCACGCTCAGAGTGAGTTTCAAGTCAATTGGAGTGGCCTGTTTGCATAGACTTGCTGAAATAATATTACCATCCAGTTTACATTATTTTTTGTTATTGCTGTTTATTTACATTTACTTTGAGCTATGCACAGAAAGGCTCACCCCTGAGTGAGGCTGACTGTGACAGTGTCTGAAAGCAGGACTGGGAGACTGGAACAAGAGGGGAAAAATGTAGTTTTGGAGCTGCTTCTTAGCTAATGTGTTTCTCTTCCATCGCCTTGGTCTTGATCCTACCTTTTTCCTTATGCAAACAGGAATCAGATTCTATTTGGAGACTCTGGGGATTATTCAAAGGTCCTTGAACTAGATAATGAAATACTCAGGCATTTGTGCCTTCCTTAGTGTAGCAATGTTCTGATTTCTTCCTCTACCCATTGTTAATCAGGTGCTTTCCAAACAGGAGACCCTGACAGCTTTCATACCTTGCTTGGTGTGTGCCTGCTTTGAACGTTAATTGACAAGGCAGAAGCCAACATATTTTTAGGAGACACAATATCCTCATATGATTCTTTGTATTTGTATAGTTTTATGTGCTTTTCAGAGCCCTGACACTAAAGCCTCTTAATAATGCTTCTAGAAACAGAGAGTTATTATCTTCCCATAGTAGCATGCTTTTTTTTTCTCTTTAGGAGGTACCGGGGATTGAACCTGAGACCTCATACATGGGAAGCAGGTAGTCTCAACCACTGAGCTACACCGGTTCCCTATCTTCCCATAGTATTGATGAGGAAACTGAGGCTCAGAGAGGTTAAGTGTCTTTTCCAAGGTCACACAGAATGCTAGAGTCAGGCAAGATTAGAACCTGGATTTCCCCACCTCAAACATTTTTGCCAATAGACATTTTATTTAGTGTTCTGCCCTCTGGGAACTTCCTACTGGGAAACCTGAAGGTGCTGAAGTGATTTACAGGGTCTCAGTTTGAAGCCATGGGCTCCAGTCTCACATTCTGTGGGGTACAGCCCTTGCGTGGGGCTGGCTTTATCTGGGGAGGAAATCTAAGATACAAATCAGGCTAGTTCTTTAAATCTGTATTTCTTGCAATCAGAAAATAAATCTCATTTATTGAGTTCCTCTAAGGCAGGGGTTCTTAACCAGGGATCTGTGAGCTTGAATTGAAATTCAAAAAAGCATTATTCTTGTGGGGACGTGTTGGTGCGGGTGTGATATATTTATTAAATAATACACAGTTTAGTGTGGACGTAGTAAGGGGTCTGTGGTTTTCACCTGACTAGCAAAGGGGTCTGTGGAACAAAAAAGGTTAAGAACCTCTGCTCTAAGAGTAATAACAGCATTAACAACAATGGTAAAAATAATGGCTAATCTTATAGGGTGATTATTACCTGACACTCACTTTATAAGCCAGCTATCATTTAATCCTCAGGGAAAATGCACGAGAAAAGTGCTAATCTCATCCCTATTTTACCAGATGAGGAAAGCGAGGCTTAGGGACGTTACCAAATACGGGAACCTGAATTTGAAATGTCTGTGACTCCAGAGTCCAAGCCACTCACGCCGCCTCCTATGTGCTCAGTGCTTTCATACAGTATTGCAAATCCCCACAATAACTTCACAAAATCGACAGTATTAGCCCCATTTTAGCAATGGGGGAAATTGAGGTGCAGAGAAGTGAAGCGTCTTGTCCAAGGCTAGTAAGGGGCAGTTTCAGGCTTCAAATCCAGGTCCTCCTGACTCACTCCCTTCTGCTGAGCAGCTTTGTCCACGGCTGTGGGGAGAGCTGGCCCCATGGCAAGGACTCCCAAGGCCCAAGTGTGGCTGTAGAGCTACTCACCACATTTTTGTAGAAGTAGTACACCACCATCCTGGCCAGGCGCGAGTAACACCAGTGGCCATGCACAAGCAGCAGCTTCTTGAGGTGCCTGAAGCGGGAGATGGCAAAGTCGCTGGACATGACAGCCTGGGAGGGGAGAGTAGAAACATCAGCATCCATCCACAACAGCCACTGACCCAAAGAGACTCCCTTGAAGGTGCTGCTTTGTTCTCCATCTGCAAAGGGTCGGAAAGACCCTTTGTGGCTCAGGGGTAAGATGAGCTTTGGTCTTCCTTGGACTGCCCGTTGGACTCTGACACCCCGCCCATTCTTCTGGGCACCTGAAACCTCACTAGAACCCAAGCAGGGAATGCCAGAAGGAGCCAGTGGTCTAGTCTGGCCCTTCATCTCCATCCGTTTAGCCAACAAGCACTTATTGAGGCCTATGCATTCTGGAGAGGCAGTGATTAACCAGAGAGTAGGGACCACCATTCAAATAATCCTTAAGCCTCTGAACACCCTTCAAAAAGGAGCGTCACCACCGCCTGAAGCAGGCCATTCATTCCAGTCTCAGATGGAGCTGATAGGTGGATAACTCTTCCTTTACACTGAATCGAAATGTGTCTTCTGCCCTTGGGAGTATCCAGAACAAGGACAGTTTATAGTCCTCTTTTCAGAAGATGCACTTTGGAACCAGACATGACTGGTTACAAATCCTTGGTCAGGTTAATTCAACTTTCTGAGCCTCAGTCCCCACCCCCACCCTGCCAAAAAACAGTGGTGATTGTTAAAGTGAAATAAGATAATAAATTTGGAGTGCCTTACAGAGTACTGGCATGTGGTAGATGGTCAAAAGGTAACACTTGTAATAATTTTGTGGCTTCTGGGTGCTCTTGCATCTTCAACAACAAATTTAGGCAATGCCTAAATACAATTTTGATTCAAAATACAAAGTGGGGTCTGTTTTAATGGGAAAACTTAGTAGCTCAAGTTAGTATGCTTGTTCTGGGCTGGGTTTTGACTAGATTAGGTATACCATTAAAGTATATCAAGCAAGTTTTGGGTCCATCTAGATATGAAGACTAAAATGCCAATTGAAAACTATTTTCAAATATCCTTTTATCTGTCACGGAGGGTGTGAAAGATTGAATCATGAACTTCAACAAAAGATGTGTTCTTAATCTTAATCTGACTTCCTGTGGGTATGAACCCATTTGTAAATAGGCCTCTTTGAAGATGTATTATCAGTTAGAGTGTGGACTCATTTGTGAATAGGATCTTCTAAGATGTAAGATCCTGTTTAGGTGTGGCCAAACTAAATCAGGGTGAGCCTTAATCTGTTTCACTGGAGTTCTTTATAAGCAGAAGAGATTCAGAGCAGCCAGTCAGAGAAAGCCACAGAAAGAAGCAAGAAGAACAGAGACAGGGGGAGAGAGAGAGAGGGAAAGAGAGAGAGATATTGAGAATGCCATGTCACAGGAAACAGAGATGCAAGCTAAGGAAACCAAAAGATCACAGCAAGCCATCTCTAGACCACAAACATCAGGGAGAAAGCATGGGCTTGCTGATGCCTTGATTTTGGACATGGGCTAATAAATGCTTGTTTTTTTAAGCCAATCCATTATGTGGTATTTGCCATGTAGCTCTGGCAAACTAAGACAGAGGGCATTGAGACTTTGGACGTGGGTGGAGATTAAAGAGAGAGAGGAAGCATGGTATCAGAGGAAGGCTCATACTTCCTGCATGGTTGCGTACTATTCAGATTTAAAATCCAAACACTAGTGTCTGTCTGTACAAAATCAAGCATCCTTTGATCTCCCTCTGTATTCTGAAGGACTGGGCAGTAAGGATATGGGGATGGAGGTCATGCACAGCATGGAAATCTCTGGACTTTCAGATCAGAATCCTGCAAAGCTCTCTGGGAGACGTTTTCCACCACAGTGGGGGAATTCCTTCAATCTCCAATAAGGATAAAGGAGAATAAGGAAGAAACAAGAACAGTAGAAGGGAACAATACCTGCATGCCTTCTTGTCCAGATATTCCAATCCCAATATCAGCAGCTTGAATCATGCTCACATCATTTGCTCCATCACCTGCAAGAAGAGAGGTCATGATGTGTCTTTATTCTTATTTCAACTGCTCAGTAACAATGAGAAAGCTTTTGTACCCAATGCCTCTAACATGTCCCTGTTGTATATAATTGAATCATTTTAACATTGCTTTGACTATTCTTGTAGGAGAACTCATTGCTATAGTATTTGGCCCGAGAGATGTCTTCTCTACTTTGGGCAAGGAATCTTACTTTTTTTCATCAACAATATCTAAGTCATTTTTTTTCTGGGTACAATGATAGAAATGGGGATAGAATGGTGATTAAGAGAGACTTAGGCAGTGCTTTACAGTTTACAAAAAGGACCCTCACATATTTTATAATAGATTTTACAGATTAGCAAATAGAGAATTTGAGCAATTTAGGGGTTCAACAAGGGCAATCAAGCTATTGAAGGAACCCAGGGGAATTGGAACTCAGATTTCACTGATTCCAGGGCCAGTATGTCTTCCCTAACTCAGTTTACCTTGAAACACTGACCATGTCAAGACAATTGGAATATTTGGACAGCCAACTCTCCAGAGGTTGTCAATAATGCCCCCAAAGAGGGACAATGGTCAATTTTGTTTCTGAACACAGGAAAATGGGATTGACTAATTTTTTTGGTTGATGTACATTTAGTCACATTAAGTTCCAATACAATGAACTGAGTTGTTTCAGGAAATTAGAGGTGGGGCCATGAAAAAGTATATATGTACACACACACACACACATACACATATCTAATCCCCTCCCACAAACAGACATGACCTCACACTATACCAACACTGTCAAATAGATTTTTCTGTCATAATGGAAATTTTCTGGACCTACACTGTCTAATATAGGAACTACTAACCACATGAGGTTATTGAAATGTGGCTAGTACAATTGAGGAAGTAAATATTAAATTTTATTTAAATTTAATTAAATTTAAATTTAAATAGCCACATATGACTCATGGTAACTAGATTAGACAGCATAACTCTATACAATGAGACCTTTCTCAAAAGCCTGATCTTGATTCTTACCCCAGTGCTTTATCTTCTAGACCAGATGTTGGCAAACTTTTTCTGTACAGAGCTAGATAGTAAATAATGGCTTTCTGGGCCAAGAGGCAAACGAAACAACTGTTCTTGCTAAAAGACCAATTGTCTTTTATACATTTTAAATTTTAAAATGCAAAAACCTCTCTTAACATTCATACAAAGTATACAGTGGGCTGGATTTGGTCTGTGGGTGGTAGTTTGCTGACCCCTGTTCTAAACTATGTTGTCTTTATTCTCCTCTTGTCCCCAGTTATTTTTCCATTATTTCTCATAATAAGCCACAATTAAATTTATATTATTTTATCACAGACAATATGGATTTGGAGGAGAACACTTTCTTCCCCAATTATTTGGCAATAAAATTTATTGATCGTAAAAAATTTCATCATTATAGGTAGCTTTTATTCTTCTTATAATAATTTATATTTTTCTTAATAGTATAGCAGTGGATAATTTTAATAGTCTCCATGGCAGAACAAATCCAACCTTTAATTTCCTCTGCTAGCGAGCCAGGGGAAGTAGAGGTGTGGAATCATTCTATTTCTCGCCCTGCCGGTTTTGTTTCTGTTGCTATGGGAGTGAAGCTAATCTCCTACCTCAGGGAATCAGTCCTGGACTACTGCCTTATGTGTGTCTGAAATTCTGAAGAGGACAATTCATGTTATAAGTAGGATGCAGTTGCATTCTTTTTCTTTTTTTTGGTTGTTGTCTGAACTGCTTTTACCTGAAGGCCAGGAAAAAAACATAATGTAAAACTGGCTTCTTATTTGCAATGATAGGAAAGAAAATCTCTTTCCATACCCGTGTGAGAGGAAGAGAGGCTGGTACCATCTGTGGGAATGTCTCTAAGTGAATGCGATATTTACTACGTGCTTGGTAAGAGCTGGGCATGGGATGAAATGGTGAATAAGACTGACATTGTCCAGTACTCAAGGAACTCCTGGTCTGCTGAGCAGGCCATCATAGTATGGTATGGTTTGGAACTATGAGTGCCAGGTACTGTGGGAGCTCCTGGAGGAAATTGAAGATAGGTTGGAGAGGAAGAAGGAGTATTTTTCGGAGGGAATAGTTTGCAGAAAGGTCTGGAGGTGAAAGAGGACATGGCCCATGGAGAGTGGTGAGAAGTTCCTTTTGGCTGGCATATGGACTGTTGAATGTTGGGGGCAGGGGCAGGGGCAGGGGGCAAGGGAAAGTGGCCAGGTGGTAAGAGATGTGGCTGGCAGGTTAATGGAGACCAGGTTGTAAAGATTCTTTTAGACTAGGTTTGGGAGTCCTGGAAGGTTTTAAGAAAATAAAGTTTTTAATTCTCTGCCTCATCCAGGATGAGAGTTTAGTACTCTCTGAACAATTCTTCATCAACCAACTTGCCAGCATTTATTGAGGATATACTTTGTGCTGGGCTGTGTATTTAAACATGAGTCAATCCCAGCTCTTAAAATCTTCCTACCAGCCACGCAGACTCAGCAGAATATAAGTCCACAAACACCCCAGCTTCATAGAATTGTGCCATGTATTAAATATTGAAGGGGAAATGGTCTGCCTCCCAGAGCTGAGATGGTCTGAGTATATATTGTTGGTGGTGACATTTCTTTAACTACATAGATGTTCTAAATTCCAGGCCCCTGTTCACTTTGACTTCTTTCTAAGTCCTGACTTTTCCTTAGCTGACCTCCTAATCCCTGGAACTTTGATTTCCTCTCCCACTCTAGTTAGCCTCTGATTCATCTCCTGCCGCCATGGCTTGATTTCTGGGTTGCACTCTCTCCCAACAAGACGATGAGCTCAGCCTAAACACTTGGATTTTGATAGCTGACCTCCCACCTCTTGTCCAGACCTCTTGTCAGATCAGCCCTGCCAAGCTGCCCCCACATCTCAGCACCACAGGTACCTATGGAAAGGGTCATGACGCTCAACTTGTCTCGCACCAGCTTGACTATCATGCTCTTCTGGAGGGGGGTGCAGCGGCAGCAAAGGACAGAGCGGCAATACTGAGTCAACTCCAGAAATTTCTTCTCTAGTTTGCCCTGGAAAATGACGTTCAATGTCTTCCCATCTATGACCAATCCAACTTCTGGAACTGTAGCTCTTGAGGTGGTGGATGGCGTCTCAGAAGGTAGGCAGAATCCAAAGAGTTTGCCGTCTGGCTTCCCTGGTTCATGAAATTGCTTTATTTCTTCCAGTGCACAGTTGAAGATGGATTCACAGGTTTCCTACAGAGTCAGAATAATAAACACAGTATTAGTAAGCAGTATGCTAAAATCTCACTTTATCTTTTAGTAAAGTAACTATAAAACTATGACTAGGAATCGTTCTCCAAGTTTTACATTTCTTTCTAATATTTGAAACAGCATTGAAGGAATATTAATGAAGAACCAAATTAATGAGAGCTTGGGAATGGGTGTGGAAATAGCTCAGCAAGATTGGGACTGATACAGGGATGGTGTAAGATAAATGATAGTAATATGATGATAAATAATGGCATGTCATACTGGTATAGTGCTTTCTGTTTCTCACAGGTAATTCAGTTCTCCTTTATTCCTCAGAACATTCCTAGGTGGTTGGGTAGGGTGGGTATTACCAAATTTATTTTAGAGATGAGGAAACTAAAACATTGAGATCTTTAGGGATTGGCTCAAGGTCATCCAACTTAGTAGTGGAGGCAGAATGATTATTCCTTGAACTGTGGTCTCCTAATTAAAAACAAAACAAAACAAAACATTGATAGTGGGTTTAAGCATTGATCTAGTCCATGGAGAGTGCTAAGAATTGTTGTAGGAATGTGTTGTTTGTATGGATTAGAACTGATCACGGATGTGAAAAAGTATTATTGATCGAAAGAAACTTCTTATTGTTTTTTCCCTGGTATTAACTTTGGGACATGGTGAGGAAATTATTTCCATTTATCATTTATCTTCCATTACTTTAGATTGTGTCAAAAATAAAATCAGATTTTGGTTCTAAATCCATCCTTAATTCCTCTTTTTTTAATCTTTATAAATTGATTTATATTTACATTTTATGTAAATGGAATCATACAATATGTAGTACTTTGTGTCTGGTTTCTTTTACTTAGTATAAATTTTTTTTCCGATATTAACATTTTTGTAGTAACATACATTTGTTCAGCTTCAAAGAAAAACGGTCTTATAAATGCAAGTTTAAAAATTTATTTCTTAATTCTTCTTTAATTTCTGTGAACATCACTTCTTAATAAAGGTAGAGAAGGTTGTGGCAAGCAACATTATTATCCATTTTAATAGTATTGTTTTGTTTATATTGTCTTTATTTTACAGAGTTCTTTTATCTATGGCAAGGGATGATAAGTTTCTATTTCCTGAAGCGCTAAAGTTTTCTTTAAAATAAATGAAATCATTAAAAGTGAGGCAACTTAAATAAAATCTTTAAATAAAATGTAGCTTTTGACAAAAACTGTGAAGGTAGCTCTGAAATGAAAGATTTGGGAAACATTGATCTATATAGTTTCCTAGGAATGTTTGCAATAATGTCTTCTGGAGTGAGTAGAACCTCAGTTAGTTATTCCCAAGTCTTCCTTTAGGGGGTGCTGAGCTGAGTGTTAATGGCAATAGAGGGGAAGAGATCAAAATGGTCCTTGATGGGAAGTTGGGGAGGCACAAATTACATATATTCCTCCAACATATGACCATAACAAGTCATTGGAGACATCAGTTTAAAAAAAAAAAAATCTTTAAGTCATAATCACAATAGTTACCATTCATTTAACAGTTAGTGTATGTCAGGTGTTGTGTTAGGCAGCCTCTACAGGGGCTCCCAACCTCAGCTTCTGGTCTTCATGCCCTTGTGTAATCTACTTCCCTTGAGTATGGGCTGGACATAGAGGCTCCTAGCCAATAAAGAGAATTTAGCAAAAGTGATGGGATGTCACTCCTAGATTAGATTATAAAAGACCATGGCTTCTGACTGGGTGCTCTTGTCTCCTTCTCTCTTGAACGGCTTGCCCTGGGGGAAGCCGCCATGTTGTGAAGCAGCTCTGTGGAGAGGCCATGTGGTGAGAAACTGAGGCCTGCCAGAAATCATGCAGGTGAGCTTGGAAGCAGGCCTCTCCCTGCCCTTCACTGACTTGAGATGACCTCACAGCTCTGGCCAACATCTTGACTGCAACCTCAAGAGAGACCTTGAACCAGAGGCACCCAGCTAACCTACTGCTGGATTCCTTATCTGCACACACTGTGACAAAATAAAGGTCTGTTGTTTTTAGCAGGTAAGTTTTGGGATAATTTGTTAAGCAGCGATAGATAACTAATATAGGTACTGTGCTTCTATGATCTTATTTAATCCTCCCAATAACCTATGAAGAAAATCTTTTTAATCCCTATTTTACAGATGAAAAGAAGGAAGGTGAAAGAGAAATGGTATCTGGGACATATTTAATATATTTTGTAAATAATAATAATAATAATAGTAGTAGTAATTCCTTTCTTATATTATGTTTTCTAAAATTCCTTGACAGATCAATACTTCCAGTGGAGGTAATTCCCTCACTTAATGAATGAGAAGCTTGAGGTCTAGATAGGCCCCATAATTTGCTTATAGCTTTAAAAGAGACAGCAGCCCTAAATCAATTTATAGTGAATTAGGCAAATTAAAACCTTTGGAGGAAATACCACTGAATACATAAATATGTTAAACTGGGGTTTAAATAAATCTAAGATTAAGAATGGATTAGGGGAAGCGGGTGTGCCTCAAACGATAGAGCTCCCGTTTACCATATGGGAGGCCCTGGGTTCGCTTCCCGGGGCCTCCTTGTGAGGGCAGGTCGCCCCGCGCGGCGCGGTGGGCTGATGCAGCAAGACCTCACAGCAAGGGGGAGATAAGCAGACACAGAAAAGACACACAGCAAAATGGACACAGCAAACACAAGCAGCAAGGGGGGGATAAATAAATAAATAAATAAATAAATCTTTAAAAAAAAAAAAAAGAATGGATTAGCCCATTCTCTGATTTAACACACCCCAGGCCAAGGATGAGAACAATAAGTTTACAGGTTTAGTAGGCCCGAAGTATGGGCAGGGCCTAGCGTTCAGCACCCATTTTAGAGGGTGCTGGACAGCTTGAAAAGGCTGACAGTGATGGAATTAAAGATGGAGTGTGGCTGATTATTCCTTAGGAAACTGGGTTTCTAACAAACATCATCAGCTTCCTACAGGAATGCAATGCATTTAATGACTGACTGAAACCCCTCCATCCCTCTCAGACTGGCTGACTCACAGGTTTGTAGATGTCCTTCTTCAGGAGTCACCTGGGGTGAAATGATCACAGCAAACGAAATTTCCATTTCCGGCGGGGCAGACAGGCATGCTACTATTACAGGGATCAAGCACTTGAGCGAGCTG
>JAQZBX010013746.1:12813-39515 GCA_029593785.1 Cabassous unicinctus
TTTTTTTTTTTTTTTTTTTAAACCATGTGTATATGGTTTCTTCATGGAGTAAAAAATGAAATATAAACTTTTCCAAGCTTATATTCTGAGTCCAGATTGGCCTCAGGCAAAACTGTGAAAAAGAAGAATGAGCATCCAGCGTCCACCCTGCTCCTCGTTTACTGTGTTGCTCTTTCCTTTTCCCATCTTTCGACTTCTTTTCCATTCCTTATCCCGTGGTATGGCCTAGGTCTCTGGGTGCCCTGCTCCTTCCATACAGTGCTTTCCTTGTTAATATCCTACATCCTAACTCAATTTCTGCTTTTATCGATAAGCACATACTTCTCAATGCCTACTTATCATCTTCATCAGCCAAGAAGATGCTAGAGCTTTACTTTTTGCTCTTTGCATTGTGAAAATGTTTTTCCTCCTAAATACAAAATCATATTATAACTTTGAATACAATTCTTCAGACTTTATACTGCTCTTTCTCCATGCCTCGCTTCCTGCCACTCACAACATATTCTAGTTGAAAATTTCAGTTTTAGGACTTATCTCTTTCTCTCTCCCATCCCACCGCAACATACTGGTCTTCAGGTTTCTACTCTGGGTCAGGCTAGTTTGACACACAAATTGGAGCTGAAAGTTTAAACTCAGAATCATTTCAATTTAATTGGGGCTTTTTCAATGGAGGCACTAATCCAAAGCAGTGAGAAGCTGACAGCTGAGGTTCTGTGAGCAGACAGTGTGGTATGTGCAAACAGCACTGGCCCTGCCGGAGAACAGAAATCTACGTTTAGTTCTGTGTAGCAGGAACTAGGAGGGTGGCCCTGGCATGTGACTTAGCATGAGGGAGCTTCAGTTTCCTCATCTGTAAAACAGGGGAGCCAGAACTGCTACTAAGTAGTGTTGGAAGTAGTGAAAAAGAGACTGTTAACCACATGTACGGATGAGGTAGAGGATATTGGGTGGGATGACTTCCAGCACCTTCCCCGTTCGAACGTTCAGTGATATTTTGGGGTAGGGGTGCTTTCCCTGTTTACCCAAATCCCACCCGTAAGTGCGTCTCCTATTTGGCCGAGGTGCTGCTCTGTCCTCAGATATCTGGTCCCTTGCGGGCCTCACCTGATTCTCTGTATTAATGGTGTATACCGTGTCAGTCTGATCTAACAGTCTGCAGGAATAGGCGATATTGACCGCTGTCTCCTGCTTGTCTCCCGTCAAGACCCAGAGCTGGATCCCAGCCAGGCGCAGAGCAGTGACTGTATCTGGAACTCCTTCCTGCAGTCGATCTTCGATCCCAGTGGCTCCTGGAGTGATCAAAGACACCAGAGCTCACATTTACAGGAAGTAAGTAGCTGCTTAGTTTCCCCAGGCCTTGTCATGCCAGGCTATGTTTATTAAATATCTCCCATGTGCTAAGCTGGGCTAAGCACCCAGGACTCAACACTGAACTGGGCAGAGCTGGTCTCTACCTTCTTAGAGCTCAAAGGCTCACTGGTAAGGATTGAAAACTGAGCTATCAGAGCAGAAAAAGTCAGGGTGCTTTGAGAACATGTAACAGGGGACCTGAACTTCATCTGGCAAGTCAGAGAGAACCTTGCTGGGTAAGTGCCCTTTATACTCAGACCTGAAAGAAAAAGCCAAGGGGTGGGGGAGAAGGAGACTTCCAGGTTGACTTTACTGAGTAGAGGAATCAGCATGAGTGAAGGCCCAGAGGTCAGAGGAGAAGATGCAGAAAGGGAGATAGAGTTGGGTGAGAGATGGGGCCAGAGAGGGAGGTAAGGGCTAGATGACACAGAGCCTTGTCAGGGAATTAACGATTTCGATTTTATTTGGTAGCAAAGAAACTATTAAAGGGTATTAAGTTGCAGAGTGACAGGATCTGTTTTGAGTTTTAAGAAGATCACCCTAGAAAATGGATTGGAGATCAGAGGAAGGAGGATTAAATTCAGGGGTTGCAGTAGGAGTTCAGAGGAGAGTTGATGGTGGCCTGAACTGGCATAGGGGAAATAGGAGCAGGAAGAAGAGATGGAAATCTTTGGTCTGCAAACCATCACAGCAGAATTAATAAGGACTCATGCTTTCGATATTATTCTTGGAAGGAATTATGCATGCAGCATCCTTATTTATTTATTTTTAATGATCTCAAGCTTTGCACTGATGCTGATGAATATATAGCCAAATATTGAGTAGTTACTAAGTGATTAAGCAAAAATAAATCTGCATTTAAATTGAGATTCATTTCAGAACACAGACTAATGGCTACTCGTTTCACTCTGGGCAGGAGCAATGCATTTCATTTCTTTTAATAATCCAGAGTGACAATAGGTTGGCAAAGCACTTACGTTGGATGCATATTGAAAAGATAATTTAATATTGCGGACTTAGCATGAATGCAACACAGCTTTTTAATGGCATGGCGGTTTCTTGGTGGCAAGATGAAATCTCTTCCCTGCCCTGGCCCTCTTCTTCCCAAGCCACTCTGAGGGAAGAAAAAGAACCTGAAATGTGCCTGTTTTGTATTTCAGGTCCAAGTGTGCAGTTAAACAGCCCCGTGAAAAGTGATGGCTCGATCTTCATCTTTCCCTCCAAGGGTTAGCCTGGAAGGTGAGACTCTGAAGCTGATTTATATTAAAGTGAAGGATAGTGGAGGAAAAACACATTTATTTGTGTGAAAGAGAAAATGAACCGGGAAGGTTGTGAGAGCTTTTCCCAGTCAGGGGAAGCTGACATGTTCTGACAAGTGTGTTCTCTCCCACGCAGAACTAGCTGATGAGTATGGCTCAGAGACCTGAGTGCTGGCCGCAACAAAAGAAACCTCCGAGAGGGGAGAAGAGGGTCAGGCGCCCCTCGGAGGATGGCGTTCTGGTGGCTGGCATGGTGGATGAGCTGTCTAGTGTAGCCGCCCTTTGTCCTTGTTAAAATGAGCTCTTGTGGCCAGCTTTAAAGGGGCCCCGTATAAGGAAGCAAGCAAGGGCCTCAGCAGCCAAAACTTCCCCCAGCTTGCTTGCCACCTAATCTACTAAATCTTGTTGCTACCTTTTTATATGTAAAGGCGTCACCATTTTTTTTTTACAGTGACCTTGGGTCTTTCCCTTTGTGCCCCTGCCTGCTCAACTTGGAGGGGTGTGTAAGGCTTGGGCGGGGTGGGTATGGATATGTGTCCCCCGTTGGCGGGCCAGGGCTTGGCCCTCTTCCCGGGGTCAGCACGGCCTCCCACGGTGAGCAAAGGCCTTTTACCACGTGGTCAGTGCAGGCTGTTTGAGCATTGCCGTACCTAGATCTTACTCCTGACATGTGAGAAACAAAGCCTCCCCCTTCCCTCTTGGCAATCCTTTCCCTGCAACAGAAATACTACAATGTCTTTTAACTGCTTTTTGTGCCTCTCTTACTCCCCCCATTTTATCAATCTACTTCCATACAGCAGCAGCCAGAGTGATGTTTGTAAAACAGAAATGTGTCCCCACTTCCACTGTCTACCCCTTTCCAAATTCTTAGTTTACAGTTTACATGGTCCTTCATAGTCTGGTCTTGCCAACCTTGCTCGCCTCAGGTCACCTCTCCCCACACTGGGTGGGCCAGCCACAGCAGGCCTCTTTATGTTTTCAGCTGGCTTATGCTCTCTCACCCCCAGCCTTAATTTATGCCTGGCCCTCTGCCTAGAGCACTCTCCTTCTTTGTTCTGACCAACTCCTCCTCCCGCTTTTAGTTCTGGACCTTCCTAGGGCCTCCCTGGCCCCGGCTAGGCTGGCTCTTTCTTCTTTGTGCTTGCATTCTCTCTGGTACACCTCCCAGCCAGCCCTCACCACACTCCATTGAAATTACTTGTTTAATCATCCCATTTCCTTGCTGGACTCTGAGTTCTGGGAGGGCGGGTCCACGGCTCCTGTTCCTTGTTGTAGCTTCAATGCTTAGCATGCTCGTTGGCACATAGTAGGTGCACAACAAACATCTGAATGAATGAAGGAGTGTGAAGTCCTTGGAGAAGGGGCCAAACTCAGGCTCCTGCCAGCAGAATATGCACTCATGTTGCCAGGGCAGCCTCAGGCTGCTGTGCGTGGAGTCTGGGTTAGGCATCGACATTCCCACGTATGCCAAATACTGGAAGGGCACCCCAGGGAAGGTTTCTAATGGAGACATATTTGTAGCAATGTCAGAATCAGGGCCAAGAACTCCCATCCCAACTTGCAGCATTCCTTTTTTCAGTTAATGATGATTTATTTTTAGCTACCCAGTAAGGTGAGTTGATTCTCCAGATGCTGTGCTGTCTCCATTAGAAGCTCATCTCGGTTCTCCAATGAGGCCTCGGCCTCACGCCGGAAACTGGCCCATTGCTGGAAGTCCTCTTCGCTTACCACCTATGGGACAGGAAGAGGCTTGTTTACAACCCCAGAAGGGTATGGAGGCAGAATCCCTCCCCCTTACCTCCATCAGCTGGGCTACCTAGGGGCCTGTTTGAGCTTCACTGTGCAATTGGATGGCACTCTCTCCTCAATGCTTAGTTTTTTTAAATGCACAAATCAATGAAGGATTGATCCTTACGTTCCATTATCACTCAACATCTGTTGAACCCCTACTACACTCTGGGCACTGGAGATACAACTTGTACGCTGGTGGAGGGCAAGAGACATTATCCAAGTCAATAATGTAAAAGAATAGTGCTATGAATAAAATAAAAATTAAAAAGGAGTGCTATGACTGGGTGGGGGATGGCTATGGGGAGGGAGCTGCTTTCATTTGAATGTTCAGCTATCTTTTATGAGATGACATGCAAGCTGAGATCCAATGGCAACAGGGACTCAGTCATGGGTAAGGAGTGCAAAGGCTGTGAGGCAGTAATGACCTTGGCTTTTTCTTTTTCCTTGAACATACCACTTGGGTAAAGGATAGAGAGCAAGGTGGAGAGGGGCCAGTAATGAGGCAAGACATGTAGGCAGCAGCCAGGTACTGTACAGCCTGATAGACTTCTCCATGAGGCATGGCGTCATGCAGGTGGAGGTGCTCGATAGCTGGATGAGACTGGGGGCCAGGTCTTCCTTCCTTGGAATCCCATAGCACTTTCAGACCCCTCTGCTGGTGTTGCTTTCATACTCTGTCTTATAGCAATGAATGATTCTTTTGTACAGGCATCAGCTATTCCTTGACTGTCCCTCTCTGCATGGTACTATTAGGAATGCCAAGGGGACACAGGGAGACCTTTTGCTCTTGAGGTAATCACGGCTTATTGGGGGAGGCAAAATATGCACAAATAGCTGATGGAAAATAGAAAATGATAAGGGTATAATTGCAGTTTATAGAGTAGTAAGGCTTTGTCACTGTACCACTGTATGTAGGTTACCTTACTTAGGCTCCATGACAACTGTATGAGGTGGAGAGCACTAGCACTGCTTTACCCATAACAAACCCCAAACTTAGAGAGGTAAAGAAACTTGTTCCAAGTCACAAGTGGTGAGACAGGGACTTGCACCCAGGTGGATCTGGTTTTAAAGTGGGTGCTCTTGAACTCTATGCTACACAAAGCACCATTAAAGAGATGATGAGTGGGAATTTATGGAGGAGAACCCACTTCTAGCCATCTAAAATGTGTATGCATTTTAGCTCTCCTACTAGATTTTATGTGCCTCATCAGATGCCCTTGCTATATGATTCACAGCCCTCTTTACATGCCTCCCTTGAAGGAGCTGCAAAGTCAAAGACCTGTAGGGCATGAGGTAGTAATCTACGCAACCACAGCAGGGCCAAAGGTAATGCAATAGGGAGTGGTAGGGACTGTGGCCAACCACAGAACACAGCAGAACATATCCCTCATCTGAGGGACCAGCTGTAACAGGGCTCTAGCTGATTGTTGCCATTCAAGAATAGAGGTCCAGTTTGCCAAATCCTCCAAATTTATAAGAGAAATTGGAAATCTAGATTTTTATGGGATCACATGAAAGCCCTTAATTTTAAATCTAGGCAAACAATGAAAAATGTAAAAGGATACTCTGAAGGCAAAAAATATAACATCAAAATATCATTTTATGAGTTATGGGTTATCTATTAAACATACAATGAAAAGCAGAGAACGATAAAGACACAGTGATAGGGAATTTCGCCATCCAGATTTCTCCCCAGCACAATTTTCAAAGTCATGGGTCATTGTGGTGAGTCAGGAACAGCTAATCTTAAAAATATTAAAACAACCAACATTAAGGCTCTTTTAAAAAGAAAAAGAAAAAACAGAAGCAAGTTAAGGCCTTTTAGGTGCCTGATGATATTCAACGCACACTCGGAGGAATCTGCTCTTACCTTCTTGGCGATGCACAGCGTACGCAGGCCATCTCGTGCATACAAGTCCAGATGCTTCTGGGTCCGGGCTTGGATTTTCCTCAACTTCTTTTCCACATCAGTCTCAGTCACTGTCAAATTGTTATTGTCCCCCATGAGGTCATGTTTGCAAATGCTTGGGGATCCCTCTCCCCAACACCCTAGAATCTTCCTGGGTGACTGCAAACATTTTAAAGAAGGATCCCTACCCCAGAGGCACAGAAGACCTCTCCTGGCTGTCAGAGTGCCCTGGAAGGTGACAATTCCACGTTTCCTTAAATTGTCTGCTTTCTGCATACCATCATCAAAAGCTTGGCTGAGAAAAGTGCTATTGAAGGAGGGCCAGAGATCTAAGGTGGTGTTCTCAAGCATTGGTTTGCATCAGAGTCACTCGCGAAACTAAAACATATAATAGAGATTCCCAGACCCATTTCAAGCCTTGCTGAATCAGAATCTCCCAGGGAAGGAGCCAGAACTCTGAATCTTTGATAAGTTAACTAGGTGCTTTCTTTGTAGACAAGCTTAGCTGTGGATGGTCAACTGGCTCCGGAAACTGTTCCCTAAGTCTATCTACTGTGCCATCTACCTTAGTCCTTGTATCAAGTGAGGTCCTTACAGCTACAAACCTGGATCTCATTAGCTAAGTTATTCACTACATTGGGTTTGCTGACTTAGACTTTCTTTGTATATAAGAAACATCTTAGAAAAAAATATTGTTTGCATTTCTTATAAATCCAGTGTGAAAAATATTTCACTGTGGTGCTCAAAGTTCCCTTTATAAAGTCCTACATTATGTTTCTTTCTTTTTTTTGGAAGAAAACTGTCTTTTTCTCCTTAAATTCTAGTACTTTTGTCTACCGGGTAAGAAGAATTTTTTAGCCTGGGTTGACTGGTGTGGGGCAGGATTTTTGATGCCATCGCCACTTCCCTTATTTAGGACATCACAGATATCACTAATCAGTTGCAGGACTTTGTAAAGCTGAGCTTGGAAAAGGCTTCTGAATCCTTTTTCACCACGGCTGGATTGACATCTTTAGAGGCTACAAGTAGCGAACAGATTTGTGTCCCTCCTTCATTCCTCTATATAATGCAAAGTTACAAACACAACCTTGAAAAGCAAAGTAAGTAAAAGGAAGTTCAACCAAACTCTGAACTTTCCAATGATGCTACTTTAATAGGGCTGCTTTTATATGACATAAAAATCCTTTCAGAGATTATTTTCTCAGGTGCTACTGTTTTGCTGGTGTCTTAAACACAATCTTCATTTGCCCATTGGCTTAATGAGCACCATTTTCAATATCTTATTTTCAGTAGCCATGGGTTCTCGAGATTAAACTCCTTTGCCGACCTCTTGTGAGACTTAGAGTTGATCTTTTTGCTCAGGCTGCCAGGAACCTCGGAGTCAAGTTGAATGTTCAAACAGAATAAATATATTAAACCTTGGGTTATTTTTTCCCTCCCTTTCAAAACTGTGTTTCTCAATTCTTACAGTAACATTGTCTATGTGTCTTTTATTGGAAGCATTTTGAATCCATTTTAGAATCAGGTGAGGAATAAATAAAGACACATCTCCAGGACAGCTTGGATGGCTACCCCAGGATGGAGTGTCACGGCTCCCTTGACTCAGAAGCACTGAATTCACTTGTCTGCCAGAGTCTGGAGACGAAAAGGCCTAATTAGCTCTCTCCCCAACTAAACAGTCATCAATTCCCATGAAACTCTTGGCCCTGATCCACAGCTGATAATGCAGGAGGCACAGAATTTTAAAGCTTGGCTAGAATCTACCATCCTGGGAGAATCATAGCCCCATAACTGTCTTCTCCTTGTTAGCAGTCAGGAAACAACTGCACACTAATTCATGCTGCTCCAAAATTGGACACTGATGTGTAGGAACTTTGGAACGTTTCTCTGGTTTGATGCAAGTTTACAAAAGTACATTTGGAGAAGGGTGGGGAAAAGGATGAGAGGGACACCTGAAGCTTCCCAGGGTAAACTGAGGCTGGCATAGCATTCTGCAGCATGGAAAGGGCTCTGAAGTGGGATTCAGGATACCTGGGTATGGCACTTTGAGATTATTTATGAATCCCAGAAAGAGAAAGATTATGTTTGTAAAGTAATCTATTCCTCTGGGTGAGATACCCTTTGATTGTATTAAATTCAGTGGGGGGTCTCTGATTAATTTACTTGATAAAATAAATTTAGGGCTTCTGATTGGGCTATGTCAGTAAGGCGTAACTCAGGTTGAGTCCCCGCCCCCTTGGTGAGCTGATATAAATGGACACTCACTCAAGAAGACACATGGGAAGAGAGAGAGCTCTGTCATTTTTGATCCTGGGGCTCCCGGGGAGAGATGAGCCATTTGCCTGATAGTTTGCAGCTGACCTTGGAAAGAGAGCCAAGACAGATATAGAAAGCCCAGGAAGAAGAAAGCCCTATGCCAGGAAAGAGAGGAAGCCCTGAGAGACAAGCCCTATGCCAGCCTGCCGCTGAGAGAAAGGAAGCCCAGAGGGGAAGTCTGAACCCTCGCAGAGATCAGTGACCATCTTGCTTCAACACATGGCAAGGGACTTTGGTAAGAAAGCAACCTAGAGCCAGACTCTTTAGGTCCTTGTAACTGTAAGCTTTTACCCCAAATAAATATCCTTTATAAAAGCCAACAGATTTCTGGTACTTTGCATCAGCACCCCTTTGGCTGACTAACACACTGGGTCTGGGAGCAACCACTAGTTAGCTATGTGACCTCTCGTAAGTGTCTTCTGTCTCGCAGATCTGTTGGTTTTTCTCCAAAGTGAAGAATTAGGAAGACAATATATTCTAGGCTATGTTAAGGGTTATCTTGCCATAAACCCAAAAATGTGTATGAAGAATCTATATTTAAATGAGTTTGGAAAACTGGAAACTGGGCTAAATCAGGTTAAGTAGGTTTCTGCTCAGAGCCTTTAATATGTTAATGAGCACTGTGATTCTCCAAGGTGATGAAGAATGCAGAGTTTTAAAGTTCATTTGACTATGGAGCCTGCTTGGAGGAGAGCATCTTGTGGGCCTGTGTTCCGCTTGGGACTTGCTCGATTAGGTGACACTATAACTCGAGCTCCTAATTCCCATCCCACACTGCCTCTTAAACTATGGAGCCCTCTGTCTTGGTGCCCTGCTGAAGCAGGACTTACCACGGGCCGGGTCTGCCAAAAGGTCCATGATGACGGAGTCGGCGCCCTTGGTATAGATGACAATCTCCCTGGTCAGCGGGTGCCTCACTACCACGGACATTCTCTTCCGGACGGAGTCAAAGCCCAGGGTACACAGGAGGTCGAAGGTGAGGCAGGTGCCCTGGGGCAGGCGCACGGTCACCTGCTCGGGCGTCCGGGACACCAGCGTGAAGTTATAGGCGTGGGCGGCATGAACTAGGGCGGCCTCATCAGGGCTCTCGGCCTCATAGCAGAGCTCCGGCCCGGCCAGGCCTAGGGCCGGGGCCTCCAGCACCTCCTCCAAGGAAGCTCCCTTCGCAGGCCCCAGGATGTCACCCTGGTCCCACGGGCTGCTCCTGTAGCCGCCATCAGTGGAGTAGCCGCCACTGCACACAGACGCATCATCTCTGTCATCTGAATCCGTGGTGGGTGCGTTGGTCCCCAAACTCTCCCCCAGGTCTGTGTCGGAGGGCGCAGTGGACGAGAATGACTGGCTAAGGCTTGAAAGCTTTAGCCTCTGGAAGAGTAGCTGAATCTTCTCCAGGGATGTGCCCAGAGCCTTGGTAGAGGGTGGGATGGTGACCTAGAGGTTAAAGAAAAAAGTAGAACATCACTTTCTGTGTTGGGAAAAAGAAATCACATTCTCTTATGATAGAATATAAAGGTCATTTTGCAATAAGTGGATTTTCTGGGCCTTCTGTGATTGTGGGTAAATCTCTGGCCTTCAGTGGGCCTCAGTTTACACAACTGAAAAATGAGGTCAGATGTTTTCTTCCTGTCTGACATTCTAGGAGTTGACATTACTTGTTTGCTCCTCTGTCTTTTGACCATCCCTCTGGTCATGGGCAAAGAAAAGAAAAGGAGACAAAAGCCAAACCCATAGTAAGAATTCACATTCCCTGAACCCCTACCATACATAGCCTTGTCTGCTTTATCTTTGCATGCAGTATCTCATTCCAACCTCCCAGCAACTCTTTGGAATACCACCATTATCCCCAATTTTTGGATGAGAAAACTGAAGCACAAAGAGTTTAAGAAAATTGGCTAAGATCACACAGTGTGTAAGTAGTAGAGCTGGGGCTCAAATCTGGGTCTGCCTAATTCCAGAGATTGGGCCATTTTAATATTTTAACATCGAGCCACCTAAAGCCCCCTCATTAACTTGAAAACAGATTTGAATGCTGGCTCTTCCCAAATGTACTTCTTCCTCTCTCAAAAATACAGTTAATTTCTCAGATGATGCATCCTGCCTCCCAATGCTCCCTAAAGAACTTTGATACCTTGGCAACTTTTCAGGGGCTGAAGAGTTGAGATTGGGTTGGAACCTGGGCTTAATAATGGGAGGTTCTGATCTGGTGCCTGGGTGAACCTTCTTTTCTTGGTTGTACCAGCCAACTACACTCATCAGTGACTCACAATGGAGCCTAGGTGAGAGCATGTATAACTGAATACAAATCTACCCTGAGTACTGAAAAATAATTCAAATATAACGTTCTGTGGATGGTCATCTAGTTGCATTATCTCCATGGGCAGAACATCACATGCGGTGTTAATTAATTTGTAGTAACCTTTGCATAAAAGCAGAGGCCAGCATAATAATAGGAGCCATATGCAGTCATACAGATAGCTCCAGCATGTACCAACTGTGTATCCTTCAGCAAGTTAGTTAAGCACTTTGAGCCACAGTTTCTTCAGTTGTTAAATCCAAGGACATAGCGCATAGGGTCTGCGGGTGTGAGGACTGAATGGTAAGGCAGGTTAAATGTTTGGCATGAATCATGGCACATAGCAAATGGTGCCCAGGAAATATTAATTCTTAATATCTACTCTGCAGACAGGATAGACAAAAAAATTGAAAGCTACACAGAGACTTCATATATAACTTTATTTGTTTTGTTCAAAAATGAGGACATTGAAGGCTAGAAACGATGATGCACCTGTTCAAGGTGTCACAATGATGAAATGGTGACACTGTGGCTGGGACCCCGGTGTCTGGTCTCTCTATTCAGAGGTTCGCTCCTCACCTCTACCCCTTCCTCTCCTGCCACCTACCACCCACCATCACCAGTCCTTACCCTCTGCCTGGGCTCAGTGGTTGTGGAGACCATGACGGAGTTGCAGATGGTTATGGCAAGGAAGAAGTCGGCAATGGAGGAGGTGCTGGAGAGGGAAGGTTTGGCAGGTCTGGTGTCTGACAGAGTATCCAGCCACAGGGCAGCATCCCGCACCTTGGTCAGTAGGTTTTTATCTGGAGTCACATCTTTTTCCTGGGAGAGAAAGGCCTCGGTCAGGGACTTTTCTGAAGGAACTGGGAAAAAAGGCTGCTTTTATAGGTACTGGGATGAATAGTGTCCCCCCAAAATTCAAGTCCACCCAGAACCCCAGAATGTGAACTTATTTGGAAAGAGGGTCTCCTTAGTTAAGATGAGGCCATACTGGATTAAGGTGGGCTCTAATCCAATCTAACAGGGGTCCTTATAAGAAGAGAAGACACACATACAGATGGATGATGGCTGTGAAGACAGAAGCAAAAAGTGGGGTTATGCTGCCAGATGCCAGAGAATGCACCAGAATTGCCAGCAACCATGAGAGACTGGGAGAGAGGTAGGGAACACATCCTCCCTCAGACCCTGCAGAAGGAACCATCCCCCACCCCCGACACTTTTTTTTTTTGGAACCATCCCTTTTGACAACCTGATTTTGGACTTCTGAAGAGTTGAGAGTGGGTTGGAACTTGGGCTTAATAATGAGAGGTGAGAGAATAAATTTCTGTTGTTTAAAAACCCCCCAGTTTGTGGTGATTTGATATGGCAGCCCCAGGAAGCTCACATACCTGGGGAAAGGATGATAGCCTGCTCCCTGCAGTTTTGGAGCCAGTGGGTCTCCCCTCCTGCAGGCCTGATCACTTCAGACTCTCACTCAATCCCTCCCTTTCCTTCGGCCCCTCATGTCTGCCAGAGTCCAGGTCCTGGTGGTTCTTCCCTCTCAGTGTCTTCCCCACAGTTCATCCCCATTCCTAATGCTTCCAGCCAGGCTCAGACCCTCTGGCTGTCAGTCCTGAATTTCTGCATCTAAACGGATGCTGCCTCTCACCTCTCTTCTTTCTAGCTCTTCATATGTATTGCTACCAGCACAATCTTCCAGAAACAACACTTTCCTCATGCTTACTCTTTATTATTCATGAGCTTGCCCTTGTTGGCATGATTGATTCCAAACTCCCGACTCAGGCATCTAAGCTCTTCCACTCTTTACTCCCATCATTTCTCAACATGGGCCCCCAGCTCAGCCCAGTGGTCCATTTACTGCCTCCTGGATGTACACTCTCCTGCTTTGTCTCTGATAACACTTTGAAAAGTCCTTTCCTATCTACCAAAGTCCTACCTAAACTTCAATAACCATGAAACCACCTGTCTTTGAGACCGTATCCGTCACACAGTGAGTTCTCTGAATCTGATCCATGGTTTTCCAATTTTTTACATCTTTGTAGAAGCTATATTTGCATCATCCTTTGGAATTCACTTCATATTTACCTGTATTTTAAATTCATTGTTTCATCTCTTCAGAGATAAGGTAAGAGCCTCAAAGATTGAGACTGAGTTTTCCACGTGGTTGTATGTTTCAGAGCTCCAACTACAGCTGTGTTTATACCTGAAGCTCAATGTATACCAGCTTTCAATAGTTGGAAATCCCAAAGGCCGCCCCACCAAGAAGCTTTCACATAAGACCATTCCTATTAATGCTCAGAGCTCACAGTTAAATTAAAATTTAGAAGAAAGAGAATTGATGGTTGAAAAAGATGGACTGAGGGAATATGAATGACTCATACAGGTGGAGGACCGAGGACTAATAAGCCAGCAGGCTTTCCAAACAAGACCCCAAGTCAAGATTTTTAGAAAATCCCATGAAGAGTTTCCAGCCTGTGTCTTCTCTGACTGCCAAATTCAATGAGTCCAGAAGTCAGATTCTCTCTTCTCTGGGGCTGCTGCATCAGGGGAGGAAACCCAGATACTCGGTTGAAGTGCTTGTTGCCAAGAGAGGCAAGAGTTGGGTTTTCCAAGAGCACAGGGAGATTGAGGGAAATGCACACTCTAAAGAGTTCCAACCTTCATTTGAGGAACTCTCCAAGAGTGAAGAGTCACACCTCCATTTTGTTCATTCTATTCTAAGATGACAACTTCCAGAAAAATCGATTTAATTAAAAGGAAGAGTGTTAATAAAATTGCATCAAATACACATTTCCTTTCTTTGCCCTTCAAATAAGGATGAACCATCCATACTGTGTGAGGTCACTATTTTCATAAACTTGAGAGGGGAGCATGCCCCACTCTTCCTCTCTGCCTTTGAGTGTAATCTTCATAACAGAAGTTCACATTTGTGAATCTCTTCCTCCCTTTCTAAGCAGTATCATTTGTGTGACCTCACCTGGTTCTTACAGTCTCAAATTGGGGTGAGACAGGTCCATACTTTACTGAGACCCTGAGAGATGGATTGACTTGACCAATGTTATCCAGTGAGCCATCATAAAGCTAAAATCAGAATTCAAATCCTTTCTTGATAGTTTAGGGGCTTTCCTTTCTGTGATCACCGTAAAGTAGCTATGTTCTTTTATTAATCCTCTTCTGCAAACTCCTTTAACCAGATTTCAGGGTCCATCCAATGCCTGCCATCAGCTTAACAACACCACTCAAGGAACTCTAAGCCCATTTCTCTAACATTTATGATAGCTCCTGTTCACTTTGTGCTTCTTATGTGACAGGTCATCTATTTCTTCCCTGCAGTAATCCTACATGTTGAGCATTATTATCCTCCCAGTTTCAGATGAGTGAACTCATGCTCAGGGAGTTAAGTGTCTTGCCCAAGGTCACACAGTAAGTAGGAGAGATCCTTTAGGTTGATTCCAGATAGACTGACTCCAGAATTCATGCTCTTAGCCCCTTGCCAGGCAAGATCCTCCATGAAAAGGACATGGCCTTTGAGTGTGCTGCCAGCCAGTCTCCTCAGTGTCCAGCATCCCAAGCACCCCAATGGACTTGTATATTTAACCCATAGAGTCCAACAGTCCATAAGATTATAAAGGAGACAGTGGGATTCAGGAAATAGATTTCATTTTTTGGGGTACATAAAAGAGATGCTTTTAACACATACCACAGGTACCCAGAGTAGGGAGAAAGCTTGGAGATCCTGAAGCAAAATCCCTTACTTTCCTGATGATGAAACTGAATCCCAGAGAGGAACTCAAGGTCCCATAGTGAATTAGGGTGATAACTAGGAAAGCTTTCACACCATCTGACTCCTGGCTTCTGAGAACACCAAGGGAATGTATTGTGGCACTCAGGCGACTTCATGTGATTCACAGTCTCTCTGAGTTCACTAACAGGCCAAAATGCAGATATCTGTCAAGCGCCTGAGTGGGAAGACCATCACCCGGGGGGTGGAAACATCAAGAACATCAAGGCCAAGTCCAGATAAAGAAGGTATCCTCCCCTTCTGTCCAACAGAGACTCCTCTTTGCAGGCAAGCAGCTGGAGTATGGCTGCACTTTTTCTGACTACAACATCCAGGAAGAGTCGACCCTGCATCTGGTCCTGTACCTGATGGGTAGCTGTGGAGTCTTCAATCCTGCATTCACTGCATCCAATGATGGTGTAACTCTGCATTCTAGCCATTTGCCCCAATTTCAGTTTAGAAATGGCCAGTTGCAGTAATAGCTGGACCTGTTCAAAATGCTAATAAAGGTTTTGTTGCATGGTAATAAATAAATAAATAAATAAATAAATAAATAAATAAATATATATATAAGCTTTGCTCTGAGCTACTCAAGTTCCTTCATTATGTATTACTAAGCTGTGACACAGTTTAAAATGATCAATCAGTTATTTATTCGATGCCCATTTACCCTCTAGACTCTAAGCACCATGAGGGCAGAGATGGTCTACTGATGTGTCCCCAGTGTCTGGCAGATTGCAGGTGATCAGAAACATTTGTTGACCAACTACTTTCTAGAACACCATGCTACCTCACCACTGATTGCTCAACAGAGTCTCTTTGTTAAAATGCTTCTTTAATATATTTCCATTCAATCATTCAGCAATGCATTAAAAAAACCCCTCTCCTCCATGAAAGGCCTACCTCTTCCTGGCACTTGGCAGCAGGCCTAACCTGCAGATGTTAGCAGCAGATGCCAGGTTAACCTCTATCCAGTCACTGCATACTTGTCTCTGCAGGGCTGGTCTTCATGCCTCCCTTTGCCCAGAACCCTCTGGTTTTCTGTCTCGTCTATTAACATTTAGGAACTTGGCATTCAGGACAGTTAAGAAGAAAGAAGTGCTCCAGCCCACCTTTGGACATTTTGGCCAGTGTATTTCTCTGAAGAAAAGAAATATACATTTGTGGGGCCACCAGTGGTTTAGAATAGGGCTTTGTGGCAGCCAGATGCCCAAAATGGTTGGATTTCTTTCTATTGCAGCACAACTAAAATGCATACAAACTGACTTTGAGGAAGGTAGTCCTCACATTCAAAGATCCTTTTATTATAATTTATTGACAAGGTATGGCAAAGCCAGCACTTTGCTTAGTGTTTCCAGGTATATCATTTAAACATCCTAATAACATCAAGGTGGTTATTTTTTTCCCCTCTCATTTTAATAATGAGGAAAGTGAAGCATACTGAAGTTAAGTCCAAGGTTACAAAGTCAATAAAAGAGCTGTGACTTGAACCCACCTCAGCCTGATGCCAAAGGTTAAACCCTAAATACTGTGCCAGTACTTCTCAAACTTTAATATGCACATAAATCACCTGGCAATCTTGTCAAAATGCATATTCTTATTCAGTAGGTTGGGGGTGGGGCCTGAGCTCCGTCTCTAATACGCTCCCAGGCGGTTCAGCGGCTGCTGGTCTGAGGAGCACAGTTTGTGTGTGAGGTTCTCTGCAACATGGCCACCCTGTTGCCACCTCTGCCGCTTCCTTTACGGCTGGTGTGTGTTCCCACAGAGGGCTGGGAAAGGTAGGCCAAGCTCCGCTCTACTACTGTTCTCAGTTTTAATAATAACTCACTCAAATTCACTTCGATAATGCACATTAAAAAAAAAAAAGTATTCACCTTACAAATTGTTCTGCAATCCAGATATACAGTAGCTTGGAAAACAACGTTTAGAAAACAAAAGCCAATGTATAAAGACAGATTAAGACAACTAGAACAGTGCAGGTTTTATATGGCTCTGATTTTACAGTTTTCTTATTGCACAGTCAGTGTCAGAAATCTGTTCCTTCAGCTGGCTCCAGTGCTCGGGATTTAAAGAAATACCTTTCCTTCCTGGTTTCATTTCATCTTCTGGATCCATCCAGTATTCTCTAATGTCAATTAGGACTTTTCCTCTAAAGTCCCTAACACTGACGTACTTCATTTTTCCCGTCTGAAACATGTTATCATCTCTGCTCTGCTTGGAATATGACAAGGCTCTCGAGGTTGCCCCAGTCTTTTGCTTCTTTACAGGCTTTTCTGGAGTAACTTGCTTTCTCCTCTTTAGCTTTTTGTCAACTTCACTATCAGAATCACTGCCAGATGAGCTTGAAGACACAAGTTCCTTTGATTTGGGCATTCTTGACCCACTTGCGCTGGATCTCCAGCATCTTCATGGTAAAGTCGATGCCAATCGTGCAGCCCTGGCGCTCCGAGAAGGCGCAGCATGCACGTCTTGCCCACATCCGCATCCCCCACCAGCACCAGCTTCCCAAATTCACTTTGGTGATTATCACTGGTTGGTTCAGTGGCTTGTCACTCTAAGCATCCACAAAACCAGAGGTGTAAGTAAACAGCCACCCTGGTACCTAGTCCTGGAGGACACCCCTTGTGGTATGATTCCTTCTATGTCTCTCTACCTGCCCCTGACCTGCACCCTTCTTCCCAGCCACTCCTAACAATGCCAGTTCTCCATCTTGTCCTGTATTCTCTCCCCACTAGCTGGTCTTTTTTCTTCCTGGTTAACCTATAATATTCTCTCAAAACTCAGCTTGGGGGCTAACCTTTCCAATCTGATGTAGGTGCACCTTGGGGGACCTCTAGGGCACCCTGCACCCATATGCCCAGCACTGAGAGCTCTGTCCTCCAGTCACCCTGTTAGACTTTTTATCCTCAGTGTCTAGCACAATGTATGTGCCATAGACTGGATACCTACTGAATGTTTGTTGACTGACTGATGAAGGACATTCTAAAGAAATGTAGACACTGCTACTTCATAGAATTGGTGGGGGTAGGAAATAGACCCTTCTATTTTCTGTTGGTGAGTGTCTAAACTGTCATGGGAATGATCGATCAAAATTTAAAAATGCACATACTTGCCAACTTACTGCAGAAAAAAATTCACACATGCATAAACAGATGATGGCTCCAACATCCAAGAAATTCTATTAGCCATTAGAAGAAAAATGAGACAGCTCTCTGTTGAATATTTGTTGGTCTGTCTAGCTAGCTACATATATGAAATATTCTCCAGGATTCATTAGGTAAAAGAAGCAAACTCCAAAATGGTGTGTATGATATGCTTCCATTTGTGGTAAAGGGTGTGTGTATGTATATCACATTTGTATGTTTCTATTAGATAAAATATCTCTGGGAAGGATCACAAGAAACTGCTAATAATGGGGGTTTCTGGGTTGAGGGCCAAGGAACAGAGGAGGGAGAGACTTACTTCCCACTGTTTTTATTCTTTGGTTCCTTTTGAATCCTTAACCATGTGGTTTTATAATTATCATGGGAATCCTGTATGCTGGGGAACTGAAGGCAGAAATATTTAGGGCAGTGGTGTTTTTGCCCTGCCTGAGATTATAACCTTCATGATACTGAGTTTGGTTCAAGAACTCAGAGAGTAAATATTCACTTGAGTAGAAGGACATCAATTGTTGGGGTAAGTATTTCCTAATGGGACATAAGCCCCAAGGAAGAAGTCTCAGTGGCCTTGCAAGGATAGGGTTTTCCAGATGTGGCAAGACCTCACCTCCTATGCCTACTGTTACTGCGTCTAGTGCTCCTGTTTGGGACCCTGGGGACCAAGAAAAACTAGACCGAGATATGCTTCACCTGTTCCCGCCCTGTGTGGTCACATCACTTCCAAAGATATTTTGTCTGTGTGGTCAATTAAATAATGACTTTTATCTTACTTTACAGTGGGAGTGTGTATATGGTCTGACCTCGCTAACCTGGCACAGACTGGAAATGCTGCAAGTATCTCTTCCAAAGAAAGAAAGGAAGGAAAAGATTAAGTAACGAAGGCAGAGGGTCAATGACACCTTCTTTACTTTTCTCTGGTGCATTCTCTCAGGAGCTGTGGAAAGGGGGCATGTCCACAGAAGGGGGTAAGACATATGCAAATTAAAATTTTATGACTAAGAAGATATTCTTTGGCCTAATGGTTCCAGAAAACATTTTGCAAGGTGGCATTTCTAAACAAAGGCTCTCTGCTCAAATATTGGCTGCTTAAAGACCATTTTCCATCTATTAAACATTGGCTCAGAACTCACCACTTTCCTTTAAAGCACAAATTTTATGACAGGCAATTAGAAGATAATATCTGATGTTTCCTTGTTCTTTGTAGTAAAAGAAAAAAAAGTTTTTTTGTTGTTGCTGTTGCTGTTGATTTTTGTTTTAGAGCAAATGGTCAAGGAAATAAAAAAAGGTTTCTTTAGAATATGGTAGAATGTTTCATCATGATCTGGCATCCTGGAACTTTCAGAAGCAAGCTCTAAATGAGTTCATAAAGGGAAGGTAAAGAACAGGTAAGTAGGTGCCAAGAGATGGCTCAGATATGACTGGAAGCCAGGTAGGCAGGTGGAGGGTGCAGCAGGCAGGTGGAATGTGAGACAAGCTTAGAGAGATTCCAAGAGCCTGCCAAGAATGGGTGGGGGTGGAGCTCCACCTGAGGGTTGCCACCAAAGCTCTCTAGGGATTAATTCAAGGATCTGTTATTCCAGTCACAGATGTTTGACCAGTTAGGTCAGAGCCCTTTGAGGCAGCAGACATCACCCTCTTCAGCTAGTGCCTCTCTAGTTGTATTTGAACATAATGAGGACTAATTCTTGGTGGATCACTGGTCTGCTTAGAGAAGTTCTCAATCTTGGTTGTTTACTAGGATCATTAGGAAAAAAAAAAAAAAAAGGAATGCTCAGGCCCTACCAGAATCTGACAATACGCCCTTGTCATTGTATTTTGTAAAAACTCTCCAGATGATTTCATGTATAACCAGGATAGAGAACCAATGGCTTAGAAAAGAACAAAAAACACCTATTTCCTCTCAATGTCATAAAAAATATGAACACTTTCTAAGGCAGGTGGCTTTCCTTTAGAAATATCATTCAAAACTCCTATTCTTTATCCCTCTGCCTAGAATACATGATTCTAAGAATTATATCCTCCATATAAACTCATGAGGCAGAACAACAATCCTAATTTTAAAGATGGGTAAAATTGAGGCTTTCAGTCCATTAGTTGCCCAAAGCCACAGAGCTAATACATGGTGGAGCTGAGATGAAAACTTGGGGCATTTGATCCCAAATGTGCCAAATTCAAAGCTAGAAGGAATTTTGTAGTTTAGCACAAGCTCTGTTATTTGGGTTTTAGAACAACATGGTGAGAGTTGTAAGAAGAGTATTTGGAGGTGATGAAATGAATAGAAAGAACTTTAACATGTTGCTTAAGGTTACCCTGCAAGCCAGGAGTAGAGCCAAATCCTGAACCTACATTTCCTGACTTTTAGCCCAGTGCCCTCCCTAACAACTGCTGGGGGATTTTATAGTCCCGCTCACCAAATATATTTAGTAGTCCCAGTCACCATCCCCACCTGTCCAGACAGGAGTTGGATCTTCAGTGAATTTCCTTATTGTTCGTAAGTGAACTTAGTCAGAACTTGCCTTTGAAACTGCCCACCAGGGCAGAACGATGCCTTCAGGATCTAAGATGCCCCCCAGGGTTAATGTGTCTCTCCAGCAGGCTCTCAGCTAAGGGCCTTGCTAAAAGGCATACTGGCTGGCTCTGGGCTGCCGTTTTCCTGGTTTACTGAGATTTTTCAGGCTGAACAAAGAGTAGGGAATGTGTGTGCTCCAACTGAGATTCACAAAGGAAACCTTCTTTTTTCTCTCCCTTCTGGCCTGGGGGAGATATTCTCAGGCACAGGAGACACACAAAAGGCACAGGGACCCCACGACTCAGAATCTATGCCTAGCAAGAATTCAGTGAATTCATTATGCAAATATTTAGGTAAAGAGTTGGGGGAAAGATCATTCCATTCAGAGGAGACAGAATTAAATTACAGAAAGATTTGATAACATGCAGGTCCTGTTGTTATCTCATTTGGGAAAATATAAAAGAAAACAAACAAAAATTTTCCTGAAGGCATCTATGGACTATTTCTCGTGTATGTTCATGAGGGTCATGTTTTACCACACTGTTATCATTTCTGTCTTTGATAATACTATATTTTGGTGACTGACACTAACACAAGACAGTGAACTCAGCTTTGTATCCCCCTGAAGTAATAAGTAACAAGTCAGAACACATAGACTCACTCTTCTTTGTCCCAGTCAGAAAGCATAGACCTGAATTATAAATACTAGGTAATAACATGAAAAAATGCTTTTGATACTAGGTTAAGATTTTTAAAAAATCCTGCATCTACAATTTACATATACTATGACTGCATAAATGTTAAATATATGTAGCTATGTGTGTGCGTGTGTATATTAAAGGAAGAAATGAAAGAATGGAAGGAAGTTCACCAAAAGGATCACTTTTAAAATCCAACTTTCTAATAATGGGATAATAGCACTTTAGGCCTCATTTACTAGTATGTGTCATTTGTTCAAGGTAAGTGGGCTCCCTGTGGCCTTTTCTGTAAGTGCAAAAGATTCCAGCCAATGTGTATTATTGTTCCCTGGAGAAATAGCATCGTGTGGAGGAGGGAGTAATGAGACAGGAGTGAGAAGACCCTGATTCTGATCTTGACTTCTAGGGAATGCTGTGGAATCCTGGGGAAGGAATTCGCTTTCCTTACCTGACACCTGGATGGTGACCGATGACTGTTCTAACAGATAAAATGGGAAGATGCTAAACTACAGAAAGCCCCTGACCAAAAATTGCAAACTTGAATGCCCATTGGGACCAGGCAGGTAATCTAAGGTGATGAAGTGGGCTGGATAATTTTGATATAGATGTTCTTCATTTAAGAACCACTTAAGCCTATTTTTTATTACCACAAAAAGCATCCTCCCATTTTTCTTGAAACATGTCACCTTTACAGGCTTATCTTTTGTTTTCCAACTTTGATAGAAACATGGGCATGGCAGGTATTTCTTGTTCTTCTTAACTGTATTATTGGAAAAACATGCATAATAATAAGTGGTGCTGGGGCTCTGCTCAGTGATGGGAAGAAAGAGGGAATTGTGGAGTCTGTGATGAACCGAAAACCACATTCCCCATATAATTGACAGCAGCTCCTTAACCTGAGCCAATTATTGCGGTAAGTAAATGCTGGCTTAGTGTGGGGAATTTTTCCAGTTCCATTTTAAAAAAGAGAAGCCAGAAATCTATATTTTATAAGAAATTCCCAATTTATAAACATTGACAAACATTTCAACTGAAAAGTAATTTTATGTGCCCAATAAAACACACATGTGGACTAGATACAGGGGCACGGGTTGCCATTTTGAGAGCTCTTTTCTCCTCCATGCTCTCTCCCATCTCTCCCACTATAGGACACTTGCAATTCATAAGGGAAAAAGCAGGAACTTACTATGGAGCTGCTGAAGGCCACAGGAGACTGTGAGCTTTCACGGCGCCCCATGGACCTCTGTCGGGAGTGGCCCTGGATGGGCAGATGGGCACTGTGGCACCTCCTCAGAGGCTGGACACCTCCTTGGCCTCTCATTGTTGCTGGGCCCAGGGCCCATCTGGCTGGGAAGGACAGGCACTGGTCCTGGGTCCACTCTTCAGTGTCTGAGTCCAGCTCCTTTGGGGTCTCCAGTCGTTTGGCTGTAAGAAAGGAATCCTATTATTGCCCCAGTCCTATCTTGGCTGTGTCTTAATTGGGGAGATCTCAGACCTTGAAGGTGAGGGAAAGAGTGCAGTCAGGGCCTGGGCTTTTCTGGAAAATTGGCAATGGGACTACCTTGACTGGAGAAAGAGGTTCAAATCTGGCTCTACTATCTACTATGTGACTTTGAGCTTTGATTTAACCTACATTTCTATTCCCTCAATTCAAAGTTTTAAAAAATGTACCTAACTCATAGGGTTGTTTAGAATACTTACTGATATGAGATGTTAAAGTGATTAGCATATTTGAAGTTCTGGTGATGGTATTATTATTAATACTCTTATCATTAAAAAGAGATCAGAAGCTCTCATGTAAATGCTTAACTACCACCAGGACAAAGAAGACAGGTCAGCCCATAATCTCTCTTCCTTTCTTTCTCCATCTCTCCCACTCAACAGAATGAATGCCACTCCATTCAGAGCTTCTTTTCTTAAAAAGTGTGTGTGTATGTGTGTGTGTGTGTATATGTGAGGTGACTGAGGGAACCAGGTCGGCTTTACAGGCCACCTTTAGTCTTCAGCAGGAGGACAGCCTAGGCATCTTACAGCCGTATCTGCTAAGTCAAAGCTTTGCCTCAGTGATAATCCAAGACATCAGCTAGCATGGAAGGCATTCCTGGGTGTGTTGAATCTGACCACGAGCCTTGACCTGACATCTCAGGTAAGATGACCAGAGAAACTCCTAAGCCTTGGCTATATGACAGGGACACAGTTGGCCATGTCCCCAGCTCCTTCTAACAGATAGAAACCTTGCAATTAAAGGCACCAAAGGTCGAGACTGTAGAGATACTACAGAGGAGATGGCCTAGAGTTTTCATGAACAAAGGAAAGTTTAGAGTTGATAAGAACAACACTGATCTGTGTTAAGAAGGCTCACAGGGAGACAGAAAACAACTTGCTGAAATGCCATCCTGTGTGTGTGGGGAGCCTGGATAGTGTCTATTATCACCTATTCTCTTAGAAGAACAGGGCATTTCTTGTTAAAATGATGGGTGGAGGCCCTTGGGAGCCCCTCCTACCATTTTCTTTGTGAGAAAACTCGCTCCCCATGATGGTGCAACGGCGGAACACCATCTTGTTCTCCGTCAGGGTTCCTGTCTTGTCAGAGAAGATGTACTGGATCTGGCCCAGGTCCTCGGTGATGTTGAGGGCTCGACACTGAATGGACAGATCGGACTCTTCGTCATACAGGTCAAGGTCATTGTGCAGGAAGAAGATTTGCCCGAGCTTCACCAGCTCGATGGACACGTACAGAGAGATTGGGATCATCACCTGAGAAGACATTGATTCTTGTCACCTTAAAAACCAGGCTGGTAACCTGTCTCAGGACCCTCGCTGGTGGATAGCATGGCATTTCATGGGGAGCTGAGGTCAGCTCACTTTCTCTGAGAAATTAAAGGTCAATGACTTCATGCTGCCTTTGGAAATTTATTGGAATTCTTAGGAGAATCTGAAATCTTAAGCCAGGGAGACAATGTCCAGCACAAAGTAGCTGCTCCCCATGGATTGATTTGATGACTGAGTTGGAGAGGAGTGAGGGGGCCTTAGTGTCTCTGTCCAGAGACCCCTCACCTCCCTTGGACCCCTCTGCCACTGAGGGCTGCCATCTACTCTTACAGCTATTCAGAAATTGTTGATTACTGTTCACCGATTCAACATGTGATATTTATTGAGGGCTTGCTACATGCCAAACACTGTTCCAGGTCTTGGAAATGGTAGTTAAAAGAGCAAAATCTCTATTCTAGTGAGTGGCTATAGACAGTAAACAAACAAATAAATATATATATATATGGGATGGGTATCAGTCTCATGAATAAGAATAAAGAAGAGTAAAGAGTAAAGAGGGTAGAGAGTGATGGCTGGGAGGGTCTCTCTTTTACTGTGACCTTTGAGTAGAGACCTGGAAGAAATGAGGGCATGAGTCATGAGGACATCTGTGGGAGGAGTATTCCTGGTGGAGGGGAAAGTGGGGCAAAGGCTGGGTGGTGGGAGTGTTTGAGAAGTAGTAGTAAGCAGGCTTTGTGGTTGGAAGAATGTGAATGAGGAGAAGAGGGCTAAGAGATGAGGTCAAAGAAGGAGCCAGGGTCCAGATCACTTAAGACCTTGCTTTGAGCACATGTGAACCTCTGGAGGAGTCTGTGCAGAGGAGGGATATGATCTGAATCAGATTTATTAAGGATGACTCTGCTAAAAGAGTGAATGATTAGAAAAGGTCCATCATTAAGAGAACAATGAAACGTCCTCAAATGCTGTAAGAAATCTAATGTAGATGGAGTTTCATCAAAATGAAACTAAGACTACCCTCATCTTTTCATAGATTGTAATTTCTTATGGGCATAAAGCTTATTTTAGCCATCTCTTTATCCCTTACTGCTTCACATCTTAAAGAGGTCTCTACGTTTTTATCTCCTATATAGGGCCAGTTCTGTTCTTTTTGATCTCAATCTATCAAAAGTTAAAATACTAACCTGTGGCTTATTTCTCTCAATACATGGGGCTTGAGAGTTCTCTGTAGCTCTCTGAGATACGTTATCTTCTTTTGTTCCCAGGTCATTAGTGTTTTACCTGTTCTGTTTCTTGGACAGGGACAGGCACTCATGGGTCACTGCTGTAATCTTACCCTTAAATAGAAAAGCCTGACAAATGTTTTCCTGTAGTTGTCATCTGGGGCAGCCTTTCTCCAAACAGGGCTGGCCCTGAACATTACTTCAAATGCAAATACTTTTGAAGACCAACAAGAAAGCAATAAGCATTTCCCCATCTCAGTCCAGTTAATTCTTTCTTGGGGCCTGCATTGATTTGCTTTTATCTTGCAAAGTTGTAGGACTATAAGCCATAGGTTTTCTTGGGCCCCTAATTGGGGAGGGCTTCTTACCTGGAGCAAGATGATCATTGTGAGGAACATGTAGATACCCCCAAGGGCAAGGGGAAGGAAGCCACCTGTGGCATCTGGCACATCAAAGGGAGGATGCTCTTCAAAGGTCCCATTCCAGAGACTATGACCTGAGAGATGAGGCAGAACTTCCACTTAGTTCTAAAGCTGGTTAATTACATCAGCCCTTGACACACTCTTGGAAATAAATGTACTTTGGAAAGCCTATCCTTATTCATGCGTGGTTCTGTGTGTATGTAGTCGCTTAGCTCTAAAGTTGTCTTTCGTATGATCCAAATATCAATCTCTTGAAATTAAGTTTGGGCAAAAAAAGAAAAGGTGTCAAGCACAAGGATTACTTACATTCCAATGAAGTCCTGAAATATAAGGTTTGGAAAGAGGGAAATGGACACATGATCTTTTCAGTTTATGTGGAAAATGCATGGCAAGGGAGTCTTGACAGATCTGTCCCTTAACTACCCTTATCCATCCATCCATCCATCCATCCATCCATCCATCCATCCATCCATCCATCCAACATTTATTATATAGAAGGAGTCAGTCCCAGTTCTTGTCCTTAAGGGGTTCCCTTCTGTGTTAGGGAGATAGACAAGGAAAAGAACAAATCCCATGCAATGTGAGAGATGCTATGTCAGAGCCTGAATGATTTAGAGCATATGGCGATAGTGCTAGATGTAGACTGAACCTCTATTTCCTTTTCTGCAAAATAGGGATAACAGCACCCAATATCTGAAGATTATGTAGGATGAAGTGTGTCCAGCACCTGCTGTCGAGCTCTCTGAACCTCAGTCTCCTCATCTGTTAATTAGCATACCTTCCTCATGGGATTACTGTGAGAACAGAATATCTGGATGTGTATAATGCTCTTATACAGCGACTTGTCCATGATACACCCTCAATAAATACTAATTGCCTTTCTCAGCCTCGGGGTAGGAACTATAGGGAATAAAAGGCATAGGGAATGCTGCACTGCCTGAAGGCCCTTCCTTAGCTGGGGGCTGGGCCAAATGCCATATGTGACCAAGAAAAGGAGACCTACAAGCATGAAATGATTTGAAGATAACATAATAGAGAAAATGACTAAGGGCCACTGGCCTTCAGAAGAGTCAGATGACACCACAGGAGAAGCCAGAGAAGGCTGCATGGAGAAGGAGGTCTTGAGGGGTCCTGGAGCTGAGTGGTCAGAAGGGTTTGGGGAGGGCACTCTGGGCAACAAAAGAAGAAATATCACCTTTACAAAATCAAAATAAACATCTT
>JAQZBX010013747.1:0-29030 GCA_029593785.1 Cabassous unicinctus
GGATACAATGTTCTATAGATGTCTGTTAAGTCTAGTTCATTTATCATAATATTCAAGTTCTCTGCATCTTTATTTATCCTCTGTCCAGATGTTCTATCCAATACTGAGAGTGGTATATTGAAGTCTCCAACTATTATTGAAGAGACATGTATTTCTTTCTTCAGTTTTGCCAGTGTGTGCCTTGTATTTTGGGACACTCAGGTTAACTTCATAAATATTTAGTAGTTATTTCTTCTTGGTGAATTGTTCCCTTTATTAATATGTAACGAACTTCTTCATCCCTTATAAAACTTTTGCATTTCAAATCAATTTTGTCTGGTATTAGTATTGCTGCTCCAGCTTTCTTTGGGTACTTTTTGCATGGATTACCTTTTTACAAACTTTCACTTAAAAATTTTTTTTTTTTAACAATTTATTGAAGTATATCATTCCTACATGAACATACATAAACTATAAGTGTTCAGTAAACATCATGAACTTATAAAACAAACATACATAACATGATACAGGGCTCCCACACATCACCCCCCCACACACAGACACAAATACCCTGCATTGTTGTGAAACATTTGTTAACAAATCATGAAACAGCATCATGAAGGTATTACTACTAACTATAGTCTGTATCTTCCTCCCTTATACATTTTTTTAAAGGATTTATTTATTTATTTACTTTTATCCATTTTTACCTCCCCTCCCATTTTTGCTGTTTTCGTGTCCATTCGCTGGGCAACTCTGTGTCTGTTTCCTGCCCTCTCTTCTCATACTTCTCCTGTCTTCACTGGGATTCAATCCCTGGAAACTCCAATGTGGGAGAGCGGCTTCCTACTGCCTGTGCCACCTTAGATCCTGGTATTTCAGTGTATCTTGTCTTGGCTCTCCCTTGTGTCACTCTACTGTTATGTCATCATCTTGCTGCATGGATTGAGGGGCTGGCGGTGCACCTGCGTGCAGGGCCTGGCTGTTCTCCCGTGGATGGGGTCTGATGGCTCACCCACTCGCGGGGCCTACAATCTTTCACTTTTAACCTGGTTATGTCTTTATGCCTGAGGTGGGTTTCTTGTAGACAACATATATATGGCTCATATTTTTTTATCCATCCAATCAGTCTTTATCTTTTAATTGGAGAGTTCAATCCATTAAGATTCATGGTTATTACTGTAAAGGTACTACTTACTTCATCCATTTTGTCCTTTGGCTCTCTGTTGTCATAATGTTCTATTGTTTGTCTTCTTACCCTTTAGTTTATCCTTCCTAATAATCTTCATTTCCAAACTCTTCTCCAAATCTCTCACCCTTGATTTTTCCTTTCAGGCTGTAGCACCCCCTTTAGTATCTCTTGTAATTCTGGTCTTTTGGTAACATGTTCTATCAGTTTTTGTTTGTCTAAGAAGACTTTGAACTCAACCTTAGTTTTTCCAGATACAGAATACTTGGCTGGCAGTTTTTATCTTTCAATCCCTGTAGCAGTTTGATATTGTTTATGAATTCCAAAAATAGATATGGGATTATGTTTGTAAATTGATCTGTTCCTCTGAGTACATTAGATTGTATTGTATTTACAGGTTTCACTCTTACTTGATTAAATTATGATTAAGGCTTTGATTGGGCCACATCAATAGGACAATGAGTCCCTGCCCCCTTGGTGGGTGAGGAGTCACAGAGAAAATGACAAGGCAGAGAAATTAGAGTTTTTAATGCTGGAGCCCCAGGAAGTAAATATGTGAGGAAAGAAAGAAGGCTGCATTAGACACAGCAAAGGCCCCAGGAAGGAGATGAGCCAATTGCCTGATAGTTTACAGATTGCCTTGTGGAGAGAGCAGAGCAGCTGAGCCTGGAGAGAAATGAGCCCTGGGAGAGAGATTAGACTTATCGGAGGCTACAGCTGATATTGGAAGAAGCTGGGACCACAGAATCTTAAGAGGAAGAGGAAGAAGGACCCTTGCAGATGCCAGCAGCCATCTTGCTCCAACATGTGGCAACAGACTTTGGTGAGAGAAATAACTTACACTTTATGGTCTGGTAATTGTAAGCTTCTACCTCCAAATAAATACCCTTTATAAAAGCCAACAGATTTCTGGTATTTACATCAGCACCCATTTGGCTGACTAATACAATACCTTAAATATATTGCACCACTTTCTTCTTGTCTCCATGCTTTCTGACGTGAGGTCAGTGGTTAATCTTACAATTTTCCCTTTTTATGTGATGCTTTGCTTTCCTCTTGCTGCTTTCATAATCCTCTCTTTATCTCTGATATTTTCCATTCTGAGTAGTAGGTGTCTCAGGATAGGTCTATTTGGATTTATTCTTTTTGAGGTGTGTTGTCTTTCTTGGATGTGATATTTATGTCTTTCATAAGGGCTGGGAAGTTTTCATTCATTATTTCCTCAAATATTCTTTCTACCCCTTTTCCATTCTCTTCTCTTTCTGAGACATCAATAACATGAATATTTGTGTGTTTTGTGTTGTCATTCAGTTCCCTGATATTCTGTTCCATTTTTTCCATTCTCTTCTCTTTCTGTTCTCCTGTCTTTTCAAGTTCAGATGTTCTGTCTTTGAAATCACTAATTCTGTATTCAAGCAATTCAAATCTGCTCTTATGTGCCTCTAATGTATTTTTAATGTCATCCATTTTGTCTTTCATTCCCATGATGTCTGTTACTTTTCTATCCAGGCTTTCAGATTGTTCTTTATGCTCACCTAGTGTCTTCTCAATATCCTTTATTTCTTTTGTCATATTTTCTTTAAATTCTTTGAAGTGATTTAGGAGAGTTGTGTGATTATCACTGATTAATTGTCTTAAGTCCTTTATCTCTTCAGGATATTTGGTTAGTTCCTTTGGCTGGGCCTTCTTTTCCTGTTTCCTAGATGGCTTGTAATTTTTTGCTGATGTCTAGGCATCTGAATTGGTGAATTTACTCTTATAGTCAATTTCTCTCTCTTGCCTATTGTTTTATTTTTCACAGCTCTTCTTTGATATTTGGTTCGACTTATTCTAAGTCTTTAAAATTGCCTGGCTTATGTTATAAATCGGGCCAGGGACTCACTAATGGGACACAGATTTTCTCTCAGGGGTAGGGTAGAGAGAGTACCATAAACAGATTTTGTCCATGCAATTTCCAGATGGAGAGCTTTTTGCTCTTTCTCCATTGTTTTTGTGAGAGGATTGAGCTCTGCCTGTTAGTCCATTGTCATCTTCCCACAATTCCTATATTGTTTATTATTGGTTTAACTTCCACATAGGTACTGAATGAGAGTGACTTATTCCTAAGTTAGTTTGTGGCATTAATGCTTGTTTACAAAAATTACTCAGCAAATAAATAAGCTTACCTGTTGAAGGAATGTATTTTAATCTCATGATGAGTACAAGCTATTGAGAAATTTCTCTTTCTGAGAAGGAGAGAGACATAAACAAATGATGCTATAAATAACTGAAAAACCAGGGTCAAATTTTTTCAAAGCATATCTAAGTTGCATTTTCAATGTTTTATTCAATAAAAGAAAGTGAAAATGCTTATCTAAAAAATTAAGTTATAATGTACTTGCAAACTTATCCATTGAAAGAGCTGAACTTTCAGAAAATGGTTTAGGTTTCTGTAGGAGTATGAGTTTTACTAACTTTTAAGGGCCTTAGGAGGCCCTTAAATAGTTATTTTGAGGATGTTTAAGTTTTTCTTCTTCAGGTAAAATAAGAATGATTAATTGAAGAATGTGAGGTTTACCATTTTAGGCATTTAATCTATATGCTCTTGAAGGGATATAGTCTTTTGGGTAGATAATATAAAATACATTGTTTCATTGATGCTTCAATTTTTTACTTAATTTTGGAGAAAGGCACTACTAGTTCTTTGATTAATTGAAAACTAACAAAGAAATTTGCTTTACACTAGGGATAGGTATTTTTTGATATGATTCTCTCTATGAGGAGGGACCTTCTCATTACGTTGAAAGGGAAGTATATATAATTAAGACAATAGTCTAGTGAGTCTACAAACAGACATAGGTAATATTTTGAATGACATTAGTACAAACTGAAATGTCAATATTGACATCTAGAAAACCAGTCTTCTGTAGTGATCCTAGTTTTCTCCCTATTCTAATCATACCCTGGTCTCTATATAACCACCACTCTGACCCAGCCTTGCTCTTTGGCCATTACTGTTGTGTTCTGTAAAAGTCCACTCTTTCTTCCTCTCCTACTTGTAGCCAAATACATATTGCATAACCTAAAAATAAAAAAGGTGATTTAAAGTTTGAAGCACTTTGGAAGTTGATAAACTCTCATTAGAGAGTCATCATCACCATAAGAAGAAGAACTCGAATGTATCTTCACCCTTAATATTCTACCTACCACTATTTATAGCAATTATAAATACACAAAGGTTTGGAGATCAGTATATAGACATGTCAGTATACAGACATATAGACATGTCATTTCAAAGTAAAGGCATTTACCTAATTAGATCCACTTTGCTTCTGAACAATTAAATTATTTTGCAGTGTCAGTTCTCAGGGATCAAATGGTTCTCTGTACAACTCCTGGCAAGTGTAGGTACTTTAAATTTCAGAACCCTGCTTGAGTGCTATGCCTTATAGCTCTTATAAATGAGGCAAAACAGTATTATTTTTCATGGATTAGAGTAATGAATCACCATATGTGCTTTTTTAGCAGAGAAGTAAAAAATTTGCAAATGGAAGATTTAAGCTACTTTTGATGTGCTGTAAGATTCAGAACACTGAAGAAAAAAAGAAAAACACATATATAAAGAATTTTTGTCAAGAGAATTATATTCTTCTATCTAGATTAATGTAAACTGTCAATTACGGTACAGGCATTCCATTAGATAGATAACAATGTAATGCCTCCAACCTTCAGTGTATAGTGCCAACGCAACTTAACACAATGATTGGAGTTCATCTGCAGATAAAATCCAAGGCCATGACACCCAGGTGACTTTCTTGGAGACTACCTGAGAGCAGCTCAAAGAGCTATTTTGCAGCTTATTTGGACTTGGTACCATCAATCTCAAAAAAGATATCCCAAAATCTTTTGGCCTTTTGTATATTGGATGCAGAAGATTCCACAAATTGTAGATTAAAGCCTATTCAACAGACAAGCTGAATAGGAAGGGCTAGAGCATAAAGCTTTGTAAATAATCCAGGGAGGAAAAACAAAAAACTCCCATTGAGCATTTTATCTCCTTTAGACTTATGTAACTGATCTCTCATTTGATGAGAGCCTTTTGGCATGTTCTGCTGCTATTATCAGCAAGTGAAGTTGAGAGTTGGAGTCACTACTCAGTAAGTAAATATACAAGTCACTTAAACAATGTCATTTTCAGGACAAGGTAGCCTTATGTATCAGCCATGCACATGTAAAATGCTGCCATGTCACATGACTAACTGTCTGTCTGGTTAGTGCTCTTGGGTATTCATTCAGGAGGAGGGAATCACATTGTGTAGAGACCCCACATCTCTAGATCAAATCACTGCCCACTTTGATCCTGGCAGATAGAAGGACAGTTTGTATTGTTACTACCCCTGGATGGTCATGAATTTGGGTGCTCCTTCACCCTAGGGCAGACGCTTTATGACCCTTCTCTCTGGGTTTGGTAGCATTATGTGCATCCTTTATATACCTTCCGTGAATGTCGCAAATATTGATGCAATCAAAGACCCTATAGCTACTGGGAGTCTCCAGGAGTTAACTTTGGTGAGAGAAGGTGAGTCCTGGTTCATGGAAGAGCTTAATGTTCAGGTGAGATCAAAGGTGTTTTGGTTCATTCTAGGTGATACTGTTTTCACATGGCACATCTACCCCATCAGGCAATTGGGAATCAAAGGATTAAAAACTCTCCTTCTCCCTATTCTATAGGCAGTGTCAAACACCCTCCTTCAGCTGAATCAGAGAAATCTATCAAAAACCTTGACTTACTGTTAGGGATCTTGTCAGTATAACACTCTCTGATGTGTTCTGCTTCTACCTAGCATTGGCCATACTCAATCCTTATTTGCCCTGGCCTTCCAAGAGTGCATTCAGTCTCCTGCACAGATTATGTTAATTCAATCTGGCAAAATAGTATCACTATTAACTGAACTCTGAGAGATATCTTATATGCTTCCTGTACTGTTTCTTTCTGTGTGAACAGAAGGCCTTCATTTCCCTTCCCTTTCACTTGTATTCTATGGGATTAATGATACAACCCTTGTCACAAGATCAGATACATACAAGACCACTAGTAGAACCTCCCCTGGGACATCAGAGACTCAATTTCCATCATTTCACTTGGGTTTTCTTGCACTGATAGAAATATTTGCTGCCAACAGCATTATCCACAACTTTGTGGTTACCCTTGGGGAAAGCATCAAGAAAAGAGGTTGCTCACTGCCAAAGATGTACATGGTAGATACCTAGCTCGGCTATGTGCATAGTTTTGAATTATATACTTGTTATTCAGGGAAATATGTGTAGTGACCAACATTTCCCACTGCTTCTCCATCTGCCAACACTTCATGCCAACTTGATTGGTCTGTTCTGGGATCTAGTCAATTTACATCAGACCAAACACCAGTGCAAATTTGGGCATTTCTCATTCAGCTCAGACTGGGTCCAATGACCTGATGATTTTATTTGGTGTCCTTATTTTCTACTATTATTTCTGCTCTGTACTATCACTTGGACTTAACTTCATACAAGTCTCTGCAAATATTGTCAGCAAACTGGAAAACCTATTGAAAATCTAATTACTAATGTTTGTTAAGCTTTTTAGATTAAAAGGTAGTTTGTGGAGAAAAAAGTGTCCATTGAATGACTACACAATCTCAGCTTGTTTGGAAATTAGATAGCTAAAGTTAATAGATCATCTTTCCCCACCAAGAAGTGTTACACCAGGGACCCAAGGAGCAACACAGTGGTGAGTTTCAAGGTTTTCTTTTTGCCTAATATAATACAATGTTAGAGCAGAAGAAGGCAATGATCTGAAAATGCCAAAGACTCAGGCAATGAAAGTTGAAAGTTCCAACAAAACCCTGCTTTTCTATTCAAAGAAACAGGAAAGGAGCATCTTCACAAGACTGAAAAAACAATTTTTACAGTAACTGCTTGATACTAGGCAAACTAGTAGGAAAAAACTGTGGCCTTACCTCCACCCATGCCCCATAGACAAAATGGGAGTCATAGACTTTCACTCTACCAAGCTGAAGTAAGTCACCTATGACATTTCAAAGTTTTTGTGAATCCTAGAAAAGATCACGTTCTTGGAGCTAATCTATCCCTGTGGGTGTGAGATCATTTGATTGAATGAGATTCAGATCTTTTAATTAGATCACTTTTGATTAGATCTCCTTAGGGCCTTTCATTGGGCTATTTCAGTGAAGCGTGACCATGGTCCAGAGTGGGTCTCTGCCCCCTTGCTGGAGCCTTATATAAACAGAGAACTGAAAGCAGACACACACAGTGAAAGAGAGTTGGCATTTTTACCCTGCCATGTGAGAGAGGATTCCAGGATCACTTACAGCTGCAGAAAGAGAAACCCTGAGAAGCTGGGCGAGAAGCTAGAGGCTGCCATCAGTGGAGCAGCCAAAGCTGAAGCAATGAGGTCCCCAAGAGGCTAGGCCCCTGGTGCAGCCTGAAGCTCAAAAAGACAGACCCGAATGAGAGGGCAGAGATGAGCAGGCCACCATTATGCCCTGTCGTGTGCTTGATATCCCACAGATGAGCTTCGAGAGAAAGCATCTTTAGATGATATCCCCATGTGCCTGATCACCCTTAGCTGCAATCCACTGAGACAGCAGCTCTGATGATACCTTGATTTGGGCATTTTCAGAGCCTTGGGACTGTAAGCTTTTACCCTTCCTATTATAAAAGCCAACCCATTTCTGTTATTTTGCATTGAGGTCCTGTAGCAAAATAAATAGCACCTAAACCCCCTTGCCAAAATTGCATCAGAGAAGGCAATGTAGGGGCCTAGAACTTTCATACCCACAAGGCATTAACCAGGTACACTCTGCTCACTGCAGTGTTAGTGGAGACCATGGGAGGAGTCTCAACATCTACCCCCACATGAAAGTACCAAGGTGTCCTTCCACTTCCTTCAGTTGAGCATCACCTTCCCCCTAACTGTGGTGAGGACACAGAGTAAGCAATAATGAGGAACTGTAACCCTTCTCAGCCTGGAAGTTATTATCAGTGGAGCCCTATTTGGGAGCTGGGATTCCTGCCTCTGTTCAGCATTAATGAGAAGTCCATCCAGCATTTGGTGTCAGTGGAGGCCAAATGAAGAATATGGGCTTCTATCTTACCTAGCAGTAAGGAGAAGTCTTCCTTCCCTGTGCCAGAGCAGTGACAGAAGAAATAGAAGGTTGAACTAGGATACAGAGTCTAACAACATAATGCAAAAATGTCCTGACTTCAATTGAAAATACAAGTTTTAACAAGAACAAAGAACATCTCAAACTGAATGAATTAAGTCATTCAATAGATGCCAAATTAAGATGACAAATTGTGGAATTATCTGAAAAAAAAGTTTTTAAGGCAGCCATCATGAAAATGTTTTCTTGAGTAATCCTGAACACTTCCTGGAATTCTATTTGGTAGAAGGTCTAAGGTGGCAGACAGAGCATAGGTTTGTGAAAAGTCTACACTCCCCATCATTTAAATAGGTTATTTTGTTTTCCTTCAAGCAACACCTTACTGCTTTGTGTGGTTTGCATTAATTTTGTAACCTCATTTTACCAGCAATGAATTAAAGTATATATGCAGTTGTGTTAGAATGAATATTAGTGTTCTTTACCTTCATTTAGGGACCCTTAAAAGACCATTTTAGTATGAAATCCACTGAAATGTATATTGATGGTAAGTAACTATCTAAAAGTAAAGCTTTTTTTTTGTATTTTGGAAATTGCTTAAACCTTGCCATTAATAACTTTGATTGATATTCTAATTTATGTTTAAAGGTTCTCTTTAGAAATGACTAAAATTATTCTGAAATATTTAGTGCAGTTACAAATTGTGACTTTTGAATTTCTTTAATATAATGGTATCCCAGTGAAATGGAAATAGCCCAAGTTTATAAACAATAGCTCTGCAATATTCTAGCATTATACCATTGTACAAGTAATGTTTTTCTTTATATTTTTAACTTCTGAATTATTATTTCTGCAATTGGATACTGTGGATTATAATTCATACTTTGTAGGGTTGTTGTTAGGAGAGATAAGGTAAAGAAAAGTCTTTATATTTATAAGATGCTTAATGCTTAATACATGTTTAGTAGGCAATCATCTTCCTCAGTTAAGAGAACTATTAAAGGAAAGTAGCTGTATTTTATTTTTTATTTCTATCATCATTTTCATTACTATCTGCCCCATCAACCTCTATTGCTATGTTTCTTTTCCATTCATGGAAAATATTTCTATTGAACATAGAAAATATGACTGCCTGTTTTATAAATATTGGTGATAGAACAATGATATAAAAGCATCATAATCCCAAACCTCCTTGGGCATCTTGTGCCAAGGATAATGCCTAGACCATAACATGTATTTAATAAACATTAGCTGATAAATTAAACTTATGAATTAATGAATAAAAATTGAATTCTAATTGCTTTGTAGGATGTTTGGAGATGTATTTGCTTGGAGATTTAATATAAATCAGAATTATTTTATGCTACAATGAAAGAGAGCCCCAAATCACAGTGGTTTAATACAAGAGCTAATTTCTTACTCTCACTACATGCCATCACCAAAGAGCAAAGAAATGCATGAAGGGAATCAGTCTAATAGAGCAGCCACGATCCAAAAAAACTAACAGTTACTGTTCCAGAGGAAAAGAATCCTTTACTCACTAGAACCCAGTCACATGGTACCACCCAAAGAGAATCATTTCTTGAAGCAAGGAAGAACAGAAAACATTAGGTAAACTGCAGTAATGACAACCATAAAGTATTTAGTGTCTGATTATTTGGTGGAGAAAAAAAATCATTTCAGTTGAGCATACTAAAGGTTATGAAATGAATATTGTAGTCAGAACGGAGAGGTATAATAAGATTAGATATGCTAAGACCTTCGATTAAGAAATTAAAATAAAAAACAGGAATGCAGTCTATCATTGGAGATGTCAAAATTTAAAACAAGCCCACCTGTGCCAATTAAGTACTCAATCTGTTTACATACGTTATGAATTCTGTGAGTTCCATTTATTTTTCTGTTCCTTTTTTATATTAATTGCTATATACGTCAAAAAAAATCTCTATTTAGTAGTATTAGGTATTATGATGCACTGTGCTTGGGGCTTGTTTACTGAAGTGGCCCCAAGAGACATGGTGTCTTGCCTTTCTAAAACAAAAATGTTCAACTTATCAAAGTACTGGCAGTTTTCTATACTTCTCAATGAAAAGCAGATTGCTATCACGGAATGGATATGCTCAGAAATACTAAGAGAGGCTAATATAATCTTTTTACTATAATATTGAGGATGTTAGTGATTATCAGTCTTAATATATTAAACTGTTTTCACTCCCATTACTCTATCTGTATTGCTATTTTAAGAATGTTTTCCTATTGTGAAACCCCAGACTCAAAATACCCAGAAAAGATGCATGCCATATATTATGTAATGAAATATGTTTTCATTTTCTGTAACATGTCCATAAAACTAAATTTATGTCTAATAATGTGAACTACATAAGCAAAAATAATTTTTTGTGCTTCAAATAAGCATTTAAAATAGTTTCATGTTTATTCCTAAATTCATTAGAAAATAATTTAAGTTAAAAATGACCTCTATCTGAATATTGTTACTAAAAGAAAAAGCTATGTATTGCTGGAAACCAAAGCAATTGATGAAATAAATTTCACTCTAGCAACTTTATAATCAAATTTTCCATTTATGTGGCATATTATACTGAGCTACAGTTCCCCTCAAATAATATGCACACAAACATGATCATTAGAAATAGTAATTTACCAGGGCATAATAATACATATGATTGAGAAGTGACATTAGGTAAGTTTTTATAACTTACTTTAATTTTCTATGCTTACTAAAAATTCTAATTTTTACAGTGTAGCTTCTCATCCAAACTTTAATATAGGAAAAATGCAGACAATATATTATATTGATTTATTATGTGTCCTATTTACAATTTGTCCATTCAATAATTTTGACAAACTATTTATAATTTAACTTGAGAAATACACTCTTTCATTAAACACTGAAACCTCTCAAAATATTCAAAAGCAAATCTTTACATAATTTATATAACTCAACAACATTTTTATTTGTAATTGTGTGCAAGAAACTCCAATAAATGTTATGGAATGCTAAGAAGTATTTAAAAATTCCAAATATTAAGTATATTAAAACTGAGTCAATAAAATTTGTATATTTTCTGGGGCATATTTTAAAGTTATAGTGTAATAACAGGTTAAAGAACTATATTGAATACAGGTGGCATTTCAGCAATCATTAAGATGCATAAGTAAGTACAATGGACTGGGTGGCTTTGTTGGTTAAAGAGAGTTAGTCAAAAATAAAACAGAATTAAAAAGTGAAAATATGAAGGCAGTTTAAAGTCAGACTAAGGAGTATGAATGTTATTAATTTATTCATTACATGCTTTTAATTGATGAAGATGAGAATAATTGATGTGTAGGGAGGATTGAAGGAAAGCTAGAGGCAACGGTAATAGTTAAAGGCTTTTGCACTTGTCTAGAAATAAGAAAATAACTTGATTGGAACCAGAGCAGTGGGAATAGAGAAAAAAGCATAGCTAACAGATATAATTCAAATATTTTACATTACTTGGAAAATTATTAGTAATTAAGATAAAGACAGAGTTTGAAAATGATTCATAGTTTTGTTCTTGATTGACTAGAGAAATAAAATAATTCTAAAAAGTAGGAAAATCAGATATTATGAAGGCAGAGATTCAATTTAAACATGTTGATCTTGAAGGTTCAGCAGATCATCTAAGGATATATTTTACTAAGGAGTTTTAGACATTGAGTTACAGTTTGAAGACTAGTTCTTAGCCTCCTAAGGGATAGATGAATTTTATGCAACTATATAATTCTACTAAGACAACACTGAGCATAGCTTTATTTTAAGTTAGGCATTTACTATAAGTAGTAAAAGTGAATTTGGAGTGAGTGACTTATCACATATCAAAAATAAAGAGCCCTTATTTTTCTCTAACCCAGTGGATTAGCACTATATAAGGGATTAATCAAAATATGGTGAATACTTTACTTGTGAGAGATATTAAAACAAGTTTATTTTTCTGATTCCAATAATTCCAGCATCATTTTAAACACCCTTTCTTGGCACTAATAGCATGCATGATGGATTCTGTGAAATGAAGCTTATGGGGATTTCACACCTTAACATCTTGTCTCCTCTAAGTAGATAAAACATTAGAAAAGAAAATAACGATGATGAATCAAGAATATTAAAGAAAGAACACGTCAAACTAATGAAGGAATTTATGTCACAAGAAAATCTACTTTAAACAAATATCTACAAAGATAATTAAATCTGGAGGCTATTCATGGCAAAGGATTTCATGTCATACTAAGCATAAGGCTTCGTACCAACTTCTTTTGTCAATGCCAATGAGAAATTTAATCACTCTAAAGTTATCCTATCAATATTACGATAATGCAAATTGAATTATTTGTGTCCAAGAATGATTTGGTTTACAAAACTGTTGAAGTGATTTTGCAAAGTAAAGAATTTCTGTTTCACAATGACCACTAAAATATTTGTGCATTTTTGTGGAACCTATATCAGGTTTTCTCAGCTGAATTAAAACTTTTGAACCCTTTTAAATTTAAAGTGTTTGGAAAAGTACATGTAAAGTATGGTACTTAATATAGATTACAATGTAATCAGAATTCTCTCCATAACTTGCACAGTCTCTTTCGACCAGGAAAAGTAGTTTTTATTCAATTAATCAAATTTGGTTTTTCCCCAAAAGTCTATTCCAACTATATGCCTGTTCTATTAAAATATGACTTAAGTTTTAATTAATAAAATAAAATAAATTGCTTAGTTTGTGGTGGTGACGTTAGTTTGGCTTAAATGATAATATGAAAAAATATAGATAAATGGCTAAATTAGGGTCATAATTTAGAGTTAGAGCTGATAAGACTTACTAATGAAAGAGAAAGACAATTAATTCAAGGATAGTTCTTAGTTGTGAAATCTGAGTAAGAGCTGCATTTCTTGAGCTAGTTATTTTTAAGGAGTACAGGTTTGGTTTGCTTATCAAAAATAATATGAAGTTGCTGAAATTGAACATGGATATAGGTATTCAGGGAAGAAGTGGTGACTTTAGACAAAAATTCAGTCTTCAAAATACAGGTAGTATATAAAGTCATAAAACTGTTTAGATTATGCAGCCCGAAATAGTTACAAAAAAGAATTCTGAAGACTCATTCCTGGAAATTCTGTAATTTACTAATTAGGAAGAAGAAAATTACCCAGAAAAATTAATGAGAAGAGACAATGAAGTTGAAGGAAAGCCAGATGACATGTTCATTCAGATGAGGACTGGAAATTGTTCATTAGATTTGGTGACATGGAATCCATTATTAACAATTTTTTAAAGTATCAGTAAAATTGGATACAAAAATCTGATTTAAGTAAGTTTAAATAGAAAACAGAAGATATAAAAATTAGAGTTGGTGAGTATACACAAATTTAAAGGAATTTTCTTATAAAGGGCTATAGACAAAATAGAGAGGTACATAGTGTTATAGAAGGTTTTGATTTTCTTTTTTGGCGAGAAATAGCTTGACATTTTTCTGTGCTGATAGGTATGAATGGAGGGGAAATGATAATGTAAGATAGTGGGTGCAAATTGCTGGATCAGCATCCCTATACTGATGATAGGGAATTTATCCAAAGTTTAAGTAGAAGGGTTGGGCATGGAAAAGTCATTGTAACAGTATAAAATGAACATAATATGTGTATGAATACAAGTAAGTCTGTAGCATGAAGCTGGGAAGATGAGATTGTTTTTCCTCAGAGATATTCTTTTTTTTTAGTGAACTACAAATGAAGATGATAGGTGAGACTTAAATGGTGAAGAAGGTTGGAGGGTTCCAAAGAGAAAAAAGGGTATAAGGTAGTTGAGCTAGAGCATTATTTATTTGTAAATTTGAATTCAACTTTATCAATCAGTGTGGAATTTCCCCAAAACACTGCAGTTGGATCTAAAGTGCTGGCACTGGCTTGAGATCTGAAGGCCCAAGAACTAGCCTGTATCCTTCAATATCTAAATAAGGTAATCTCTAAGTTACATAAACTCAGCGAACATCAATTTCTTTGCTTATTAACATAGCTGATATATGTCATCAGTACTTACTATATGCCAGATCTTTAAGTTTAATAAGGATCATCTTATCAAATCTTCAAAACTCTCTATCCATGTCAATATCTTGTTGTCTATTTTATACATTAAAAACTGAGTTTTAGAGAAGGTTAATAACTGACTGACAATATGACTCTGAAAACTCGGTTCTTTACCACAATGGTACTGCCTCCTCACTTCTTCTCAGTCTCACAAGAGAGGTAAAAATGTACTACAACTGAAAAGATGTTCATTGATTTAAAACATAGATGTCATTGGTAACTTTAAAAAAAAGAGCTGACAAACTTTTTTTCTGTAAAGGACAAGAAAGTAAATATTTTATGCTTTGTGTGCCATATTGTCTCTGTTGCAGACAGAGATTGAGTTATGAATTGCCTGCAAGCCACAAACAGAATCCTTCAAACTTCAGAGAAAACGTGGCCCTACAGACAACTTGAGTTTGAACTTACAGCTTCCAAAATTGTGAGACAATAAATTCCTGTTGTCAACTAATCTGTAGAACTTTGTTACAGCAATTCTGATAACCTAATACCTTGTATTAAGGCATTTACGTGTATTATTTCACTTAATTATTTATAATTGTAAGATGTACAAATGAGAGGGTTGGGCCATAAATAAATGAGGTAAACTTCCATGATCACATGCCTAGTTAATTGCAAAACAAACATCTGAATAAAGTGATGTGGCTGCAGAAAATAATGCTTTGGAAAGCTGGTGTAGCTCATTGGTTGAGCGTCTGCTTTACATGTACAAGGTCCTGGATTCAATCCTGGCACCTACCTTAAAAATAATAATAATTATAATGTCTTCCCCAAAATTATGAAAATTGCTAGTGTTTTTCTCCACCATATTAATTTATATCCCCTTTAGTCTATGTGTTTTCTCTTTGTTCTTATTTAGATTAGCCAGAGATACCTCATTGTCATTAAAGTTTTACATAAAAAACAGGTTTTCAAAATCAGTTCTCTTTTTCAGTAAATATTGTTTTCTTCCTTATTTTTTTTCTACTTTACTTAGGTTTATTATGTTGGGATTTTCATACAATTCTTATCTGGTCACATCCATAGTAATATTATTATATTAATTCTTTCCTAAATAATTAAAATATATTAATATCTTTGGTAGTAGCTATTTAAGAAGGCATGTGTGAATTTACAAATACTTCAGGGTGTTCTAATGTAATTTCATGATGAATTTCTAATTTATGATAGTGATTAAAATACAGCTTTTAAAGTTGGTTGTTCGATGTATTATGATTTTTAAGCCTAATCCATGATTACTGCTCTTTAATACATGGTTTTTTAAAAGTTAAATGTGTTTTCTCTTTATAAAGTTAAAAGTAATTCTATACCAGTGGGAAAACTCAATATCATAAAGATATAAATTCTCCCTAAACTGATTTACAGAGTCAATGCCCAAATGGGTTTTTTGAGGTACTTGAAAAAATGGCTCTAAAATTTAGATGGAATATAAAGTGCCAAGAATAGCAAACAGCCTCTGCAGAAAAAGTATAAAGAAGAGGCAATTGCCCTACCAGATACTAGCACTTAATAAAAAGCTATGATAATTAAGACAAAATGGAATTGATGCAGGCTTGGAAAAATTGATCAAGGGAACAGAACAGAGAGTCCTGAAACAAACCCACCAATATGTGGAATTGTGTTATAAAACAAAGATGGTTTTGCAAATCTCTGGGAAAAGGATGGGGCTACTTTGGATTAAAGACTTAAATGTGAAAAGCAAAACTTTAAAACTTTTAGAAGGTAGTACTGGAGAATATCTTTATGTCCTCGGAGTGGAAAAAGACTCCTTAAATAAGACAGATAACACTAACCATAAAATAAAAGATTAATCAATTAAACTAAATAAAATTGATACACAATAAAGAACTGAAGGCAAGCCCCAAACTGGAAGATAATATTTATACCATATATAATCAATAAAGAATTCAGCCCATCCCAAAAAACAGAGTATTTACAATTGCAAGTAAGACCGTTCCAGCCATCTGCCCCATGGTATCTAAGCCCCCTTTCAATCAGAAACAGAGGGGGCAACAGGATCCACATATCCTCAAGATTGAGAAATGAACAAACAGAAGAGGGGAATGCAACTATGGATTAAAGTAGACTTATTATTATTCTAGCAATGGAAGAACTTGTACCATTGATATAAAGGCAGTGGTCACCAGAGGTTCTGAAGGGAGGAAGAGGGAAGAATAGGTACAATCTGGGGGCATCTTTGGGACATTAAAATTGTCCTGCATGACATTACAATGACGGATACAGGCCATTATACATTTTGTCAAAACCTATAAAATTTTGTGGTGAAAAATGCAAACTTTAGACCATGGTTAGTAGCAATGCTTTGATATGTGATTGTCAGTTGTAACAAATGTACAATTGGGGGAAATTGTGGGAAGGGGAGGAGGTGGGGTATATGGGAATTCCCTATATTTTTTATGTAACATTTATATAATCTAAAGCTTCTTTAAAAATAAAAAATAAAAAAGATAATTAAAAAAATAAAGAATTGGTTTCCAGAATATGAGAAAAAAAGTAATTTTGTTGTGTCCAGCTATGGGGACTTGGTAGGCTTGCCAAAAATAAGTTGCCTATAAGGATGAGGGTCTATTTCTGAACTCTCAATTTGATTCCATTGATCAATATGTCTTATCTTTATGCCAATACCATGATGTTTTGATCACTGTAGTTTTGTAATGTGATATCCAGAAGTGTGAGGCATCTGAGGTCGCTCTTCTTTTTTATGATGTTTTTGTCTATTCAGAGCTCCTTTCCTTTCTAGATAAATTTGTAATTGGCATTTCTAGTTCTGTAGAGTAGGTTGTTGGAATTTTGATTGGGATTGTGTTGAAGCTGTAAATCAATTTGAGTAGATTTTACATCTTAATGATATTTAGTCTTCCAATCCATGAACACAAATATCATCCAATTGTTTAGGTCTTCTTTTATTTCTTTTAGCTCTGTTTTGTTTATTTCTGAGTACAGATCATTTACATCCCTAGTTAAATTAATCCCTAGATAAATGATACTTTTTAGTTGCTATTGTAAAAGGAATTTTTTTTTCTTGTTTTCCTCCTCAGATTGTTCACAGTAGTATAGAAACACTACTGGTTTTTGCATGTTTATCTACACTACATTTTGCTGAATCCATTTATTAGCTCTAGTGACTTTTTCATAGATCTTTTGGAATTTTTAAAATATAGGATCATTTCACCTGTGACTAGTGACAGTTTAACTTCTTTTTCAATTTGGTTGCCTTTTATTCATTTTTTCTTGCTTAATTGTTTTAGCTAGAACTTTTAGCAAAATATTGAATAACCGTGGCAATAGTGGTCATCCTTGTTTTGTTCCCAATCTTAGAGGGAAAGTTTTCAACTTTTCCCCATTAAGTACAATTTTGGCTGTGAGTTTTTCATATATGCCCTTTGTCATGTTGAGGAATTTTCCATATATTCCTATCTTTTGAATTGTTAGATGATGCTGGGTTTTCTCAAATGCCTTTTTTGCATCAGTCAAAATGATCATGTATATTTTTTTATTTGTTAATGTGATGTATGGCATTACTTGATATTCCTTACACACCAGGAATAAAACCCACTTGATCATGGTGTATAATTCTTTTAATATGCTGTTAGATTTGATCTGCAAGCATTTTGTTGAGGATTTTTGGATCTATATGTATTAGAAAGATTGGTATGTAATTTCTGTTCTTGTATCTTCATCTGGCTTTGGTATTAGGGTGATGTTCGCATCATAAAATGAATTTTATGGGATGTGAAAATGATCAAGCCTTTTTTTTTTCATTTTCTTCATTAACAAAGAGACTTTGATCATGTCACTTAAAAAATGAGTTTGGTATTTCCCCCTCCTCTTCACTATTTTGGAAGAGTTTGAACAAGATTGGTACTAATTCTTCTTGAAATGATTGATAGAATTAAACTGTGAAGCAATTGAATATCCTTTTTATTTTTGTGGGGTTAGTAATAATGTGCCCCCTATCATTTCTGGTTTTATTTATTTTTTTATTCTTTCTTTTTTTTCTTTGATAGTCTATCTAAGAGTTTGCCAATTTCATTTATTTTCTCAAAGATCAGCCTTTTCAACAAATGGTCTGTGAGAACTGGATATTCACACCCAAAATTATGAAAGAGGACCCCAATCTCACTCCGTATACAAAAATCAACAGAAAATGGATCAAAGATCCAAACATAAAAGCCAGGACCATAAAACTCCTACAAAGTAATGTAGCAAAGCATCCTCAAGATCTGGTGGGAGGAGATGGGTTCTTAGACCTCACACCCAAAGCATGAACAATGAAATAAAAAATAGATAAATGGGACCCCTCAAAACTAAACACTTGAACAGCAAAAACTTTGTTAAGACAATGAAAATGCAACCTACTCAATGGGAGAAAATATTTGGAAATCTCATATTCAGTAAGGGTTGAATATCCCTGATATATAAAGAGATGCTACAACTCAATTATAGAAGGATAAATGACCCAATTTAAAAATGGGCAAAAGACTTGACAAGACATTTTTCCAAAGAGGAACTAGAGATTGAAGAAGTGCATGATGTGATGTTCAACATCACTAGTTATTAGGGAAATGAAATAAAAACTGCAATGAGATACAATTTCATTCTTATTAGAATGACCACTATTTGGAAAAAACAAGCAAACAAACAGAAAACCACAAGTGTTATAGAGGATATGGAGAATTAGAAATGCTTATCTACTATTGGTGGAAATGTAGAATGGTACAGTCCCTGGGGAAGGCTGGCCTTTCCTAAAGAAGTTAAATATCAATCTCCTATGTGATCCGGCAATAGCAGTACTAGGTATATACCCAGAAGATCTGACAGCAGGGACATGAACAGACTTCTGCACAGCAATGTATACAGTGGCATATTCACAATTGCCAAAAGATTGAAGCAACCCAAGGGCCCATCAACTGATGAACAGATAAACAAATTGTGTTATATACATATGATGGAGTAGTATTCAACTGCAAGATGAAATGAAGTTGTGCACCATAAGATAACATGGATGAACACTGAGGACCTTTTGTGGAGTGAAGCAAGCCAGACACAAAAGGATAAACACTGTATGATTTCACTAATATGGGAACTAAACATAATGAGCAAACTCATGGAGTTAATAGCTAGAATAAAGGTTACCAGAAGACAGAATAGAATAGACAATGGAAAGCATAGGTTTAATTTATGCAGAATTTGTAAAAAGATTGTTTGTAAAGGTTTGGAAAAGAATAGAGATGATGAAAGCACATAATAGCATTTGAAACTAGCAGCCCCTATATATGGGTATGATAATGGTTGAAAGGGAAAGTTGAAGGTTGTATATATCACTAGAAGGAATTCTAAAACAGGAAACATGGGGATACATAGCACAGTGAATCCTCTTGTGGACAATGAGTGTGGATAATAGAGCAGAACTAAGAATGTTTTTCTCTGAAACAACAAATGTATGTTAATGTTACAATATGTTAATAATAGTGTGATAGTTGGACAAAATACAGCTAAAAATAATCTATGGACTGTAGGGAATAGTAATATAGTAGTATTCTTTCCTCAATGATTAAAATAAAAAAAGAATTAGTCCAAGTGAAAAAAACCAGACAAAAAGTGCTACATATCGTTTAACTTCATCTATACAAAATGTAAATAAAAATATATTTATAAAGATGGAAATAAATTAGCAGTTATGTATGGCAGGGAAAGGATAGAGGGATTGAGAGGTTATCTACTAAGGGGTAGGTCGTTTTTCTTTTTTAAGTAATGAAAATGCTCTAATATTGATTACACTGAGGAATGCACAATTCAGTGATTATACCAAAAGCCCTTGATTGTACACTTTAGAAGGATTGTATGGTTTCTGAATATTTTTCAATAAAACTGATTTTTAAAAAGCAGTTATGTTGTGTGCATATTAATACAAATCAATACAAAATGACTGCCTTTATTCATTATATTCCTTTGTTCCATCAATAATGAGTTATTTCGACAGGGATTAGACAGACAAGGCTCAGCTCTCTCACAAAAACAATGGAGAAAGAGCCAAAAACTGCCTGTGGGAGCTTCTTTGGGGATGAGGAGATCGAGACAGTGCTTCACAACTCCCAGGACAGTGAGGGACTGAGAGACAAAAGAAATGAAACAATAAAGTGAGTTATTAAACCTCCCTGCAGACAGGAAGGACTCTCCTCTTCCACCCCAACATATTAAGCAGGGGTAAAACTCCTGGCTCATTGCAGCTGACCAAAAGGGAGCAGATGTCTTCTTCCTTGTCAGATGTGACAAGGGAAAAGGGAGACGGAGTCAGGGAGCTTTTCTTCAGTGAATTTGGCTAGCAAAGTCCACTTTGAATCTCTGCTCTGGCCAGACCAAAACAAAGGAAAATCAAGAGATACACATCCTTTGAAAGCTGCACCAATTTCTACCATCTGCTGGCCGGTTTGGAAATTGCATAGACAAAATCTGCAATTGGGTCTCTCAGTTCCCTAACTTCTGGGAGAAAATCTGGGCACCCCTAGTGAGTCCCTGGCATGATTTTGATAATTTAAGCTTGGAAACGTTAAAGACTTAGGATACATTGAACCAAATATCAAAGAAGAGCTGTGAAAAAATAATAAAAGACAAGACAGAGAAATTGACCATCAAAGTAAATTCACCAACATAGTCACCTGCCTAGACATCAGCAAAAAATTACAAGTCATACTAAGAAACAGAAAGAGAAGTCACAGCCAAAAGAAAAAAAGCAAATTTCCTGAAGAGATACAGTATTTAAGACAATTAACCAATTATAATCATACAACTCTCTTAAATCAATATAAAGAATTGAAAGTAAATATGAATAAAGAGATAAAGGATATTAATAAGAGACTGGGTGAGCAGAATGAACAATTTGAAATCCTGGAAAGAAAAGTAACAGACCTTATGGGAATGAAAGAAATGACGGATGAGATTAAAATACACTAGAGGCACATAAGAGCAGATTTGAATTGCTCGAAGAGAGTATTCGTGATTTTGAAGACAGAATATCTGAACAGGAAAAGACAGGAGAACAGAAAGAGAAGAGAATGGAAAAAATGGATCAGAGTCTCAGAGAATTAAATGACAATGCAAAACACAAAAACAGATGCATTTACTGGTGTCCTAGAAGGAGAAGAAAATGGAAAAGAGGCAGAAGAATACTTGAAGAAATAATGACTGAAAACTTCACCACCCTTATGAAAGACATAAATATCAATATTGAAGAAAGGCAATGCACCCCAACAGAATAAATCTGAATAGACCTACCTTGAACACCTACTATTCAAAATGACAAATATCAGAGATAAGAGAAGATTCTGAAAGCAGCCAGAGAAAAGCAAAACATCACATACAAGGGAACCACAATAAGATTAACTGCATAACTCTCATCAGAAACCATGGAAGAGAGAAGGAAGTAGTATGATGTATTTAAGGTAGTGAAAGAGAAAAACTGCCAGCCAAGAATTCTGTATATAAGAAAACCATCCTTCAAAAATTAAGAGGAGTTCAAAGTCTTCACAGACAAACAAAAATTGAAAGAATATGCTACCAAAAGACAAGAATTACAAGACATACTAAATGGAGGACTCTAGCCTGAAAGGAAAAACAAGGACAAGAGAACTGGAGAAGAGTGAAGAAATGAAGATTATTTGAAAAGGTAAATTAAAAGGGTAAGAACATAAACAATAGTATGAAAGCCAAACTCAAAATGGGTGAAGTAAGTAAGGTCTTTACATTAACATTGAATGTTAATGGCTTGAACTCCCCAATCAAATGATATAGACTGATCGACTGGATAAAAAAAATATGAGCCATCTATATGTTGTCTACAAGAGACTCACCTCAGACATATGGACACAACCAGGTTAAAAGTGAAAGTTTGGGAAAAGATATACCACTCATATGGTAACCAAAAAAGAGCTGGAGTAACAATTCTAATATCGGACAAAACAGATTTGAAATACAAAACTGTTATAAAGGATGAAGAAGCTCATTATATATTAATAAAAGGGATACTTCAGGAAGAAAAAAAACTATACTAAATATTATGCACCTAACCTCAGTGCTCCAAGATACATGAGGCACACACTAGCAAAACTGAAGAAAGAAATAGATGTCTCTACAATAATAGTTGGAGACTTCAATATACCACTCTCAGTATTGGATAGAATATCTGGACAGAAATAAATAAAGAAGCAGAGAACTTGAAAAATATGATAAATGAACTAGACCTAACAAACATCTATAGAGCATTGCACCCCAAAACAGCGAGATATTCGTTCATTTCAACTGCCCATGGATCTTTCTCCAAGATAAACCCTTACCTGGACTGGCAAAAAAAGACAGAAAAGATGCACATAAAATAAAAGATGAGAGGGGGGACATTACCTCAGACCTCGCAGAAATAAGAGAGATCTAAGAGAATACTATGAATAACTGTTTGCCAAAAAACTAGAAAATTTACAGGTGATGAACAAATTCCTAGAAGCACACAAACCACCTACACTGACTCTAGAAAAAATAGAAGACCTCAATAAGCCAATCACAAGTGAAGAGATTAAAACAGTCATCAAAAACCTCCCAAAGATGAAAAACCCAATACCAGATTGCTTCACAGGTGAATTCTACCAATCATTCAAAGACGACCTAATACCAATCCTGCTCAAGCTCTTCCAAAAAATTGAACAGGAAAGAATGCTGCCAGGATCATCTATGAAGCCAATATCACCCTAATACCAAAATCAAATAAAGATACTATGAAAAAAGAAAATTACAGACCAATGCGTAATGAATATAGAGGCAAAAATCCTCACAACATACTTGAAAGAGTATCCAAAAGCACATTAAAAGAATTATACACCATGATCAAATGGGTTTTAGCCTAGGTATGCAAGAGTGGTTCAACACAAGTAAATCAATTAGTGTAATAAACTACATTAATAAATTGAAGGAGACAAATCACATGATCTTCTTGATTGATGCAGAAAAGGCATTTGGTAAAACACAGCACCCTTTCATAACAAAAATGCCCCAAAAGATAAGAATAGAAGGAAGCTTTCTCAATATTGTAAAGTGCATATATGAAAAACCTACAGCTAGCATTATACTCAACAGTGAAAGACTGAATGCTTTCCCGCTGAGATCAGGAAGAAGACAAGAATGTCCACTGTTACCATTATGATTCTACATTGTGCTAGAAGTTCTAGTTAGAGCAATTAGGCTAGACAAATAAATAAAAGGCATCCAAATAGGAAAGTAAGAAGTAAAGCTTTCACTATTGGCTGATGACATGATCCTATATCTAGAAATCCTGAAAAATCCAGAATTCATATTAGAACTAATAGCATGTTTAGCAGAGTCGGGATACAAAATTAATATGCAAAAATCAATATAGTTTCTGTACATTACTGATGTGCAGTCTGAGGAGGAGATCAGAAAAAAATTCCATTTATAATAGTGACTTAAACAATCTAATATTTAGTAATTAACTTAACCAAGGACATAAAGGGCATGTATTCAGAAAACTACAAAACATAGCTAAAATAAACCAATGAAGACTTAAATAAATGGAAGTATATTCTGTGTTCATTGATCGGAAGACTAAACATTGTTAAGATGCCAATTCTACCCAAGCTAATTTACAGATTCAGTGCAATCCCAATAAAAATCACAACACCTTTTTTGCAGAAATCAAAAAGCCAATAATCAAATTTATTTGGAAGGGTAGGGACCTGAATAGCCAAAAATGTCTTTAAAAAGAAGAAGAAAGTTGGGAGACTCTCACTTCCTAACATTAAAGCATATTACTTAGCTACTGTGGTAAAAACAGCATGCTACTGGCATAAGGACAGACAGATTGACCAATGGAAACAAATTGAGAATTCAGAAATATACCCTTACATCTACAGTCAAGTAACTTTGGACAAAGATGTTAAGCCCGTCCAGCTAGGCCGGAACAGTCTATTCAACAAAGGTGCTGGGATAACTGAAAATGCATATCCAAAAGAAAGAAAGAAGCCCCTATCTCACACATTGTACAAAAATTAACTCGAAATGGGTGAAGGATCTAAACATTAAAACAACAACCATAAAATTCCTAGAAGAAAATATAGGAAAAGATCTTCAAGATCTTGTGGTCGGTGGTAGTTTCTTATACCTTACACTCAAAGCACGAGCAACAAAAGAAAAAATAAATAAGTGGTACCTCCTCAAAATTAAACACTTTTGAGCTTTAAAGGACTTTGTCAAAAGGGTGAAAATGCAACCTACTGAATGGGAGAAAATATTTGGTAATCACATATATGATAAGGCTTTAATATCCATGACATATAAAGAGATCCTACATCTCAAAAATAAAGAGAAACTATAGGATTAAAAAATGGGCAAAAGACTTGAAAAGACAACTGTCTAAAGAAGAAAAACAAATGGTGAAGCAACACATGAAAAAATGTTCAACATCACTAATGATTAGGAAAATTCAAATCAAAACTATAATGAGATATCATTTCATACCTATTAGACTGGCCGCTATTAAAAAGTCAGAAAACTGTAAATGTTGGAGAGGATGTGGAGAGATAGGAACACTTATTCACTGCTGGTGGGAATGTAGAATGGTACAGCCACTGTGGAGGACTGTTTGGCAGTTCCTAAGGAAGCTGCATATAGACTTTGCATGTGAGCCAGCAATACCATTACTAGAGATATACACATAAAACCTGAGTGCAGAGAAATGAACAGACATCTGCACACTGATGTTCATAGCAACATTATCATGATAGCCAAAAGTTGGAAACAGCCCAGGTGTTCATCAACTGGTGAGTGGATAAACAAATTGTAGAGTATACACATGATGGAATATTATGAAGTTGTAAGAAGAAATGAAGATGTGAAACATGACAACGTGGATGAATCTGGACGACATTATGTTGAGTGAAGTAAGCCAGACACTAAGGGACAAATACTGTATGATTGCCCAATTATGACTAAATATATTATGTGAAATATGAATATATTATGTGACATATGAATATGGGTAAAATTTCATATATAAGACCGTTTTTCTTTGAAACTGGACAAATGTAGTTTAATATCATGAAATATTAATATCAGACAAAGAAAAACCATTATACTAAGTGAAAGAGACCAGACACAGAGTACTACATATTGTAAGATTCCATTTATATAAAATGTAAACATAAATCAATTTATAAAGATGAATTTAGTTTAGTGGTTATACAGGGCTGAGGAAGGAATGCTAAGGGATATGGATTCTTTCTTTTTGGATTAATGAAATTGTTCTAAAATTTTGAGATGATGAATGTACAATTTTGTGATTATACTAAAAGCCATTCATTATACAATTTGGGTAGATCATATAGTATGTGAATATATCTCAATAAAACTGTTTAATAAACAAATAATTGTTCAATAATAGCCAGAAATAACAGCTATGTACAGCAGGTGAAACAGAGATTGAGAATTGAGGAATTTTATTCTTTGTTTGTATATTTTGTGTTTGTTATTATTATTATTGAAATAATGAAAATTCTTTAATAATGTCTGAAGTGATGAACGCACAACTATGTGATTATTCTAAATACCAAAGATTGTACACTTTGGATAAATTGTATGCTTTATCAATATGTATCAATAAAATGCATTTATAAAACAAATTATTTGTTTTGATTTTTCTCACACAAATTTTATTTTTATAATTTTGTTTTCATCTATAACTCTTTTTTTCTGATTTTTTATTTTACACTTGTTTCATTTTTTAAATGATATTTCCACATTATTTTTACCTAGTTTTCTGATATTCTTTGTCAGAATATTACAGATTTTATTTTCAATATAAACTGAACATTACAGTCCTATAGTATGAGTTTCATTTATTTACATTGTTTTATAACATACATTTTATATCCTATCATGTTGTTTTATTCTTCCTAGTGTTTCTTTGTTTTTTATTTTTTTATGGGCTAAATAATTGCACTTTCATTTTAAAAATATGATAACAAAATTAATTAAGTAAAATATACTTAAGCCTATATTTCTCTAACTATGAAAATAATATTGAAAGAGACTATTTGTAATACTCATATATAAGATAAAGGATTTTTCAGTTGCTACATATCTCCCATTCTGTACTCTGCTCTCTTAAAGCCATGGTCTTATGTTTTTGGTTAATTGTCAAGCTCACAAGACCCAAAATGTTTCATCCTGCACCAATATACTTATCTCCAAGAAAATTGTGGAAAAGCAAATAAAATATGCACACCAAATTCAAAGCAGAGGTCTCATGACTCCTAGTTTCAGCTTCCTAGGTATCACAGCTGACATCCTGAGATCAGCAATTGCTTAGCATCAAAATTTTTATTTGAGAGAAAAATTCCCATGAAAATATTTAAACTTCTGCCATTCAAGTTATTTTACTAAATAGCAAACACAATCTTAACCAAGCAGCAATTTAAGATTTTTTTCAATAAAGGGTACATTAATGGCATTTCTTTACTCTTTTGGATATTTGAAAAACAAATTTCAATTGTCATCATCCTTTTTCACAAATTAGAAATTTTCATTCACAACCTTTCTCTTTAAAAACCTGTATAAGTGTTCTATTGATTTTTGGCATTAATGTTGCCTGTATTCTTTTTTCTGTTTAACAAACATTTCTTGTCCTGGAGACTTAACTTGCTAGTTCAAAGCTTTAGGATAGGACATTAACGGTGTTCTACTACATTATTGTGTTTCTAGTGAAATCACTTATCTGATGGAATTATTGGTGTAGCTATGATATTAAAACTAAACTCCCTAGAGAGGAAGGGATTTTTGGGAAAATGTACCAATTGTATTTAAGAATGACTCTCAGACTCTGAAATCTAATGAAGTAAGCCCTGCAGGTTTTCAGAATTGTAGAGGAACAGTGACTCATGTGTCTCTCCCAAATTCTCCTCATGAGAGTGCAAATGTTTATCCTTTGTCTGTCTCTTTGTATATAGGAAGTGAAGCAGCTAAATTATTTTGTAGGTTTCACAGGTCTAAAGACAAAGGGAACCTTGCCACAAGACAATGGTATTTATATATTGTGATGTGATTTTGTACTTAGCATTGCTAACTGAAAGGATTTAAGTTTGTTCATTTTTTGGAATATTGTAATGCTTTTTTGGAATTCAGAGGGTGGAGTGTGGCACTTTGAGATTATTTATGAATTCCAAAAAGAGAGATTATGTTTGTAAACTGGTCTGTTCCTCAGGGCATGATACCCTTGGATTGATTTAAACTCAAAGGCTTTACATTTACTTGATTACATCAAGATTCAGGTTTTGATTCAACCACATCATTATGGAGTGCAGGCTTGAGTCTTGCCCCCTTGGTGAGCTATATAAAGTGGGCAGTCACTGGAGGTGAACACAGAAGTAGATACAGAGAGAAGATACACTGAGAGAGACAGCTCCATAGACATGGCAGAGGCCCCAGGAAGAGAGATGAGCCATTTGCTTGATAGTTTAGAGCTGACCTTATATAGAGAACTGAGTGGCTGAGCCTGGAAAGAAAGGAAACCCAGGGAAAGAGACAAATCCTATGCCAGGTTATAACTGAGATCGGAAGAAACTGGACCCATGGAGCCTTAAGAGGGAAGAGGAAAGCTGGACACTCATAGATATCACCCACCATCTTGCTTCAAAATGTGGCAACAGAGTTTGGTAAAGAAGTAAACTTGATTTGGACTCTTTGGGGCCTGGTAACCATAAGCTTTCACCCCAAATAAATGCCCTTAATAAAAGCCAACAGATTTCTGGTACTTTGCATTAGCACCCCTTTTGGCTGACTAATTCAGAATTTGGTACCAGAGAGTGGGTTTGTGCTTTTACAACTACCAAAATGCTTGAACAGTTTTATAAATGAGTAAGGGGTATTTTGGGGAGGAATTGTGAGATGCTTGAAAGAAAAGACTTAAATTGCTTTGAAGAGAATGTTGGTAGGAATATGGACACTAAAGAGACTTTTGATGAGGCCTTAGAAGTAAATGATGAACTATTATTTGAAACTGAAAGAAAGGTGATCTGTGTTTTAAAGTTGCAGAGAACTTAGCAAGATTGACTCCTGATGTTGTATGGAAGGCAGAATTTGAAAACTATGAGCTTGGACATTTAGCCAAGGATATTTCCAAACTAAAATGTGTAAAATGCAGACTGTCTTCTCCTTGCAGCTTATAGCAAAATGTTAGAGGAAAGAGATAAGTTGATAACTGAACTGTTGGGCACAAAGTAAACAGAAACTGATTCTGGAAATTCCAAGCCTCTGGAATTCAAGGCCCCAGATAATAGTGCCCCATTTGAGGAATTAACTAAACTTGGAATTTTAAGTCAGAATTGAAATTGCAGTTATTCAGGAAAGACTTATGGAAAGTTTTACTGTCTGATGGCTTGGACCCTTGCTTCCTACATGCTAAACCAACAAGTTTTTTGAGAGAACTGCGTGAACAAAATTATTATCAGCTTGGACTTAAAAGGGACATGGAGGGGAGAGATGAGAGGGAAAATGGCTTTAAGAGGAAAACAATGGAAGCTGAGGTCTG